>CAUHTR010007605.1:0-174894 GCA_959609185.1 Schmidtea polychroa | reverse complement strand
GAAAAAGAAAAACTACAACTGAAATCGAGAAAATGAAGGGAGGGAAAGGTCTTTATCTTGATCCTTATAAAGGTCGTGGTTTAAATGATTTTTTAAAAAATCAAATTTCTACATCTGAATCTTTATCTTCAAAAGATAAAGATGATTTAAAAAAAATATGTAAATCTTTAAAAAATGGATGTCTTTGTAAAATTAAAAATGGTAAAGGTTTATACTTGAAACCCTTTCCAACGGATCCTTTACCAAAATGATACCATTTTTAATACCATTAAAATGGTATATGAAGAAAGATTAGCACTTTTAAAAAAATTACAATCAGAACAAGATAAATATAATAAAAAAGATACAACTCAACACGCTGAATCTATAATATTAAATGAGGTAATCCAACAACAACAAGGACCAACAATTAAAGCCATAAAAGAGTTAGAAGTTTTAAAATTTAAAGAGTTGGAAGATAAACAAGATTTAAAAGAATTACCATGGTTGGAAGATTTAAATATAAAACCTCTTATACTTGATCCTAAAATTAATGTGAGTTTAAGTAAAACAATTAAACCTACATTTAATATTAATGTTGAAGGATATCAAATAATAACAATTAATAAACATGACTTTCTGTTATATTTAAATTCAGAAAATAAATCACGTATTCATTCACAAAATGTTTATAATACTAAACACCTAGATTTTGAATTTACAGATGATTTTTATGGATTAGTTTGTGGATATCCCTCAGAGAATGTTGATCTTCTAGAAATTAAAAAATATTTAAATTTAATAGAATTAGTACATGGTAGTGCTAAAGCAAAACATATTCAAGATTTAAAGAAATATTTAAATAAAAATGAAAGGGGTTATATTGTCACAGAAGGAGAGGGCCAGGGTCAGGGCCAGGGAAAGGGTAAGGAGATAAACCCAATCAATCTTTTTATTGAATTAAGAAAACTATTAGCAGCTAAAAAAGCAGGACATAATAATTTAGATTCTGATATTTTAAAGATTTCTAAAGAATTATTAAAACAAGGAATAATTTCAAAAGATAAATTTAATAAGTATACGAAGTTATAAATACGAAGTTATAAAATATAAAATGACTCCTTCAATATTAGATTTTTTAAAAACATTTGGAATAAATACAAAAACAAATTTTGATTTAAAAGATTATGCAGATTATTTAAATTTAAAAATAAAAATATTAATGAATGATGAATTGTCGAGTCTGAAAGAAGACACTCCAAAGAATATCATTATAAATTATCAAAATTCAAATGAAAAAGGATCTCATTGGGTTTGTATATATAATAAATCTATATACTTTGATTCTTTTGGGATTAAACCCACTAAAGAAGTTGAAGACTATCTCTCGGACTACACTTTTAATTCTTTACAAGTTCAACCTAATAATACTAAAATATGTGGTATTTTAAGCTTATATGTTTTGTATAGATTGAATAAATCCAAAGGAGAAGGTTTCACTTCCTTAATCCAAGAAATTTATAATGATTTAAAATCTATACTATGAAAAATGGAGCTTCGCAACCTTCCGGAAGATAATTTAAAAAAAATGGTAAACATAATGTCATATAAATATTCAAGAACTTTATCTATAAATTCAAAAGAATCAGACTTTACTATAAACTTTCAAGATTCAATTAAATTAGATCAAAATTTAAATTATGAATTAGGACTATTATGGTTTTGTGCTTATAATACTATTTTTAATATAACTAAAGATAATAACACATTTAGTTATGTAAGCCCCCCAAAATTCGAGGATAACATTATAATAATAATAGAACCCGGGGCTTATGAGATAAAAGATTTAAATAATATACTTTCTAAAAAAACAAATGGAGCTATTGAAATTAAAATAGATTTACCAACTTCAAAATGTATAATGACTTTAAAGAATATAGGAATTAGGTTTCAAAATAATAGTTTCTTTAGAACAATTTTAGGATTACACAGAGTCATTATAACATACCTAAGTTGAGAATATAACATCAGAAAATATTATAAAAATAATAAATACAAACACAATAAATATTCATTGCGATTGTATAACTGGTTCTTATAATAATGGTAAACAAACAAATGTTTTATATTCCTTTCCCTCAAAACACAGTTCCTATGGGATATAAAATAGCTGAAAGAATGAATCCTCCAAATTATTTACCTTTATGTAGAAAATATATAATGGATATTAATTTTAAAATTCTTAATCAAGAAGGAGAATTGATTGATTTTAATGGAGAAGAGATTTCAATGTATTTACATTTGAAACAGGTTTGAATACGAAGTTCCACATGTCATTTTAAATTATTAATAAATGAGTTCTTATATTCCATGTAATAGAGGTGGTGGAACAATAAAAACAGGGTTTAATACAGAAGAAATATTAACTTTAACAGAAAATAAATATATTAATGAAAGAGGTGATTCAATGAAGGGTGATTTAATTTTAAATGGACACAAGATAAAAGAATTATCTTTTCCAACTGATGAAGCTGATGTAGTTAATAAGAAATATGTTGATGGTGTTAAAAAATATACTGATTTAACAACAACAAGAATTGAAAGTTCATTAACAACAAAAATTGATTCAATGGAATCAAAGCTTAATAATATCGAACAACGATTTAATGATAAATTTGACAAGTTACAAAGTCTGTTAACTGAACAAGTTGTAAAGTTAAATAGTAGCATATTAAATTCTAAAGATAAAACAAATTATGAATACTAAATTTAATACAATATATAATATAATAAATGAGATGATTACATCATTTAATAAAAGAATTTCAAATTTAGAGTCTCATGGAACACACATTAACACCACACATAGTATTAGAAAAAGAGCTGCTGAATTAGAACAGAATAAAACATTATTACCCCATACATATAAACATTTTATAGAACCAACTTTAATAACAACAAATAGTAAAGAATGGAGTGTTTTTATGGTTGTAAAGATTATTGATCCTTATTTCTTTTTGTTTGATGATGATAATGAAAGAATGAAATGGTTTGTGAAATGTGATTATAATAGTAAGCTTGAAAAGGGTGATGTTATAATGACTAGTTATGATTTACCACACGGAGATTGGTATGTTAATACTCATTCACATGGACTACATAAAGTTAAAAGTAAGAATATTATTTTTAAAAGCACACTTGTACAATATATAGATTTAATATTTTATGAAAAAAAGGTTGATGTTGATGAAGTTCGTAAAGCATTGAGAGAATTGTATAAAGATATCCTCTCAACAAGAGTTTCTTTTGATATCCGAGTATTGGTACCAGATGGTGCTCAGAAGAATAAAGTCTTATTTTTTTAATTATTAAAATGGAAGTAAGAGAAGAAAAAATATATCCAGAGGTCCCTCCAGAATTGAGATCATCAGGATATTATTCCGAAGGTCACAAAGGTTCCAAGGCCTCGGCTCCCACAGAACTTGAAATTATGAGAGTAAAAGAATTTAAATCAGAAACCTTACATTTACAAGATTTATTAAAGCATTATAAAAAGGTTAAAAATAGATGGAATAAAGGGAATACAGTTTTAAAAATTATAGGTTATTCTTTAGGATTTACATCTGCAATATTAACAGTTATTTTACCTATAACTTTACCAGTTTTAACAATAGCACCTGTAATACTTGGAAGTATTTCTGTAGCTGATGGTTTCTTGACTGAAATAGTTTCATTATCTTATACTTCTAAAAAGAAAAGTTTATATCGTGAAGTTTGTTTATCAATAGAATTAGGAATCTCTAAATTATTTTTATTTCAATTAAAAGCTTTGGAAGATGGAATCTTAACTGATGATGAAATAATGAAATCAAATCAAATAATACAAGATATTAAAAATAATATTAATAGATTAAAAAGTGCTAATGTTATAACTAATGAATATTCTAAAAAAATTAAACGAGAGAAGTGGCTAAAGAATCATACATAAAAAAATTTATTGCCCTTCAAAAGGTTGATGTTGTCACTCTTAAATTAATTGTTGACATTTTTAAAAGAAAAAAATCATTTGATAGAATCTGATGTTAACTTTTCGAAATTAGTTTTTAGAACCTCCTTATGATCTTTAAATTCTTTATCACTTAGACCTTTTATATATTCAGGATCAGTATTAAAATATTTAAGTTCTAAACATATAGGATTAAAAACTTGAGAATATAAAGGTTTCTCAATTCTCTCAGGATAAATGATTTCAACATTATAAATATCAAGATCAGTAATCTTTGTACCATATAACTGATTCAATCTATCAAGATTTTTTATTATCGGTATTAAATTATTTCCTATAGGAAGAGTTGTCTTTAAATCACTTAGTATGAATCTTTTGTCATCATAATTTGATAATGATACTTTTAGGGATTCTATCAAGTAAATATCATGCTTTTCACTTTTAAGTTGATGTATTTCATCAATTTTATCTTTATGATTTGGATTCAATGTATCTATATAATCTTGATGAGAAAGATTCTTTGCTACACATCTCTGAATTCCTTTACATCTGTTATCCTTTACAGGTTTCTCTTCTTTAGGGAATATAGGATATCTATGTGTAATGCTTTCTTCTGTTTCTGGGTTTTAAATATAAATGTATGCTCTTCAAATTTAGGTTTTGTAAATGTTTCGTATGAATATTGTTTAGCACGAATAAATATTCCATTTTCTATTGGAGTGTTTGGTTTTTCATCTTTAAATGAAAATAACTCTCCAGATGAATTTATTAAATTTGAAAGTATAGGATTTTCAGATATATCTCTTTCAAGGTCCTCAGTTCTTATTGTTAAAAACATTGAATCTGTATCCATTGCATGCATTGCTATATTTGCTCCGTATATGGGATGTAAGACATTATAATATGTTTCATACATTTGTAATTTTGAAAGTTCTAAAATTGCAAAGCCAATAAATATTGGTTTATTATATGTTTTCTCAAAATTCTGTAGTTCTATTGCAGAAAGACTTTCAGAAAATACTTGTGCGTTTTTAAATGTAGGCTTTCCTAGCATACGATTATAACGGGCTATATCTTTTTCACTATTTGTCAAGAGTTCAATATTAGTATACTTGTCCACATTCTCCATTGTCTTGCCAAAGACTGAATTGTTTAAAAGTTTATAATTATTGTCTTTTAAAAGGTTACCTTCTCTTTTTGCAATGTTTCTACAACGGATGTTCTCCTCTATAAAGGGCTTCATGAATGCTGCTTGTTTAAATCTTATGACACTATGAACTTTTTTTAATATCATTCCTTGTGAAAGATAAAACTGTAGGAGTCTATAGTGACAAAGATAATAAGTTCGATCTGTTTGATCACAAAGAAGTTTCACTGTTGGAGGTTTATCTTGTGAGATTTGCCAGGATGAAAGTTCTTGGACATTAATCTTTCTTCTTATAGGAGCTAAAGGGAAATGTCTTGTTCCTGATTTTATATCACCTGGGTAATCGAGGTCACATTCTATAAAGTATCCTATTGGAGAATCTTTAGGAGTTGAACGTATTTCTTTTATAAGGTCTTTTAGGAAGGATTCTTCTTCTTCTTCAGGGCATTCGGAGGAGGAGTATATCTCACGAAAGTCACTCATTGGTAAATACTGAGTCATAATTCCTGAATATAAAGCTGTTGCATCTATATAAAGTATAAATAGAGGATTTTTCATTCCTTCTAATACTTCTTTTAGTTCCTCATCGTTAAGTTTTATATATGGATCATCAGGGTGTTTAGAGAGTCTTCGACTAGTAGTTATTGCATTTCTAGCTTTTATTTCTCTATTCCCCATTACTGAGGATACTCCTCCTCTAATGTTTGTTTTAATTAAATTAAACATGTCTTGCTCGGTTAAAAGATCTATAATTTTATCAGATTCTGGAAGATCTGAAGTCCAAATGGTATATAACATAGTATCCCAAGCTAAAGAGGGTGCAGTTATATAATTATAAGGTTTAAGAACAAAAGACTTTGTAAATTCCTCAAAGCAATCTGCTAGAATGTAAACATCTAGGGACAAGTACATACTTGTATAATCTCCTAAAGTTTTACAGTCAAACAGGTGAAACATTTTCTGAGCTCGGGAATATTCACTATCTGTAATCCCAGATTTTGAAAGTAGTGAATAAAAGTGTTCTTTCTCTGGTAATTTTGTTTCCTTATATTTTTCAAAGGAGTCAACGTAGTCATAGGGATATATTCCTTTCGCCAAGCATGTAGGAAATTCTTCTGCTGGTATATTATTTTTTTCCAAGAACTCCCGAGTGATTTTAAAATCTTCTAGCTTTAATGTTTTTGCTATGCCATCTAAAGACATTTGGAGAAAGTTTAAGGAATCTATAAATTTTAATTTCCCATATTCAAGTGATTTATATTTTTCCTTTGTTAAGCCAATAACCTTGAAAGAGTTTTTGGCATTTGCTGCTAGATGCTTTATAAATAGATGTACGTCATAACCAAAAAGATTATGAAATATAACTGGTACAAATTTAGGAGTATGACAATTAAGATTGCAATCTCTATGGGCTGCTCCTCGATAATTATTTTCACTTTTTAAATGATCATGATCTATAACCTTATCATTAGTTGGGATCTCTTGTTTGCACATCCAACAGTTGAATGTATTTTTATATTCTTCTAATTGTTGATCTGAAATATTTTGAGGATACTTTGTTTTTAATGCTTCAAATATTTCATGTTCTAGATCATTTATACTTGTAGTAAAATGATCCAAGACATCTTCTGAAGTTCCTTGAAATGCATATTCTCTAGATTCTATGAGTTCAGGATAATTACTTTTAAATAATAATTTATAAGCAGATGGTAATTGTTTAGTTTTTTTAACACTATTGGGTTTATTATTTTTTCTTAGAAAGGCCTTCAACCTTGTTGGTTTCTCCTTCTGTTTAGAGGCTTTCCATTCATCCATGAGTTTATATTTTTCTATTATTTTTAAATATTGCTTGACTAGATCTTGTTTATGATTTATAGATTCAAAGTCTCCGTAAATTACTCCTAATGTTTGTAATAAATTTGAAAAGTTTTTAAAATACATCCTGGGATCTGTAGGCATTCTAATTAAAGCTGGTGAATCCTTTTCACAAAATCTTGCATGCTTAATCATGGAGTTTTCAGTTGTTGAATAATGAAGACATCTTTTACATGTTCCTCCTCCACTAGTTGGATTCTCTGGAGATGTAAAAGCTTGAAAGTTTTTTATTAAAATATAATGTTGATTATTTTCATGTTCCAAGATTAAAAGATATATCTCCCTCGTGCTATCGCTTCCCTGTATTTCATAATCAGAAATATAAATTGGAATAATATCTCTGCATCCACGTCCCCATCCTTTAACATGTTCATAAATATTAAGTTTAAGATTATTTAGTTTTTCAAATTCTGGAATGTCTTCTAGTTTCATTGGATGCATGAATCCTCCTGGGAATATTAATTCATTTTCATATTCTTTGTATTTTGAAACTCTTTGGGGGTTTTCGGTTTGAGGATGTAAATGTGCAAGTATTGACCACATGAAACATTTGTTATCCTTATTCTGCACATTTATAACATTTATAGATTTAAAGGGTGTAGGAATATAGGATTTAGGATTAGGTGGTAATCCCCTCCAATAATCAATCACTAAAGATTGGAAGGAATGAAATACTAAGTTTGAATCTCCTAATTCATTTTCAATCTCTTCTTGTTTTGCTTCGACTGCTTGAATTATTTCTTTGATGCTTTTATTAAATCCTCTAGTTGAAAATAAATATTTAAAAGGCATTGGGATTTCAACATCTAAAGGAATTGTGTCTTCTTGTCCTTGGCTTTGCGCTCTCCAATATTTTGCTTTTATTGTGATTTTATATTTTATAACATTATACCTTGTCGGTTTATAATTTTTTAAAGCCTCACAGAAAGAATCTTTTATATATTTTTTATTTCTCTTTATATATTCTCCAGGGGTTGCAGGTCCATTAATTTTTAATTTAAATTCATCTATATGATTAAAATTATCCCAGTTGTATTTTTCTCTTTCAACATGATCAGGTTCTCCTTCTGAATAACATTCCTCATCCTCGGGATTTTCTTTTATATGTTCTTTTAAATGTTTTAAATAGTAGAAATTTATTTTTGTTGAAAAGTTACAATGAGGGCATGTAAATACTTCTCTAAGTCTCCCGATACAATTTTCAAAATGTTTATTATATCCTGAATGTAGATATCTTCCTTTACATTTAGGACAGAGTTTTGAATTTGTGTCATTAAGATTATTTTCTTTTAGTAAGTGAGCCTTCGACTTACAGTGGGAAATTAATCCTGTTTTATTTTTAAAAACTTTATTGCAAATATTACAGTTCATTTTAGAATAAATTTTTTTACTGGATCCTATGTTTTCTATTTTTATATTTTTATTTTTTTAATTTTTTATTTTTTTATATTTTTATTTTTATTTTTTTATTTTTTTATTTTATTTATCACCAAGACCAGCAATCACCAAGACCAGCAATCACCAAGACCGTAGCACCAAGACCTGTATTCACCAAGACCGCATTCGCAAGATAGGATTCACCAGTAATGTATTCACCAAGACCTATAGTTCCTCCGAGTAGTGGGGATATATCCCTCACGACCGCAGGCCGATATACGCTTTTCATAGCTTTATCGGCATTTTTCTCCGTTTTGTAGACTTAAATCCATATTTTTTAAATTTTGCGAAATAGAGCAAAATAAAAAATGTGCGTTTTTAAGGGTTTTTAGTGTTTTTTTGTACGTTTTTTGGGGTAAAATAGCCATAAAACATGAAAACAGTGGGAGGCCTGTGGTCGTGAGGGATATATCCCCACTACTATTGTTAATACTGTCGGGTTCAGCGGTGAAGCTATTGCCATGGTTACGTTATTCAAAACGCTCTCAACCAAGTCACATTGGGATTGTTGCGCAATTTGGGTGAAAGTCGTAAACAAAGTTGAGTACACTCTGGGCTTGCTTAGTCCTTGGCTTTAGGATAAAGATATGGGACCACTGCTTGACACAAACTTCATATATATCGACGCAATCATTTCTACCACTTTATGACATTTCAATTTCTTTATCCAACATGTCGCTATTTCATGATAAATTTTTTAGTGAAATAAAAAATTATCCATTTCTAAAAATAATAATTTATCCATTTTCTTAATACATAAATGTTGGGCCGAAATAGATAGGCTCTCAACCGACTTTCAAACCTAATGTTGTTTTATTTTATATTTGAGTATAGGATTTAATGCATGGGCGTCCGCAAGAGGGGGGGATAAGCATTTAAAAGGAAGGCACTTTAAAGGAAAGTGTGATGGAAGCAGTATTAGGAAATGGCAAAAGCAGTTGCGAAAGGCAAGAACCCGGAAATCCGAGAAAAATCAATAAATGGTAAAATCATCGAAATCGAATTGGGAAAACGGGACAGGTATAGATTAGCTAATGGTCAACAAGATGATAATTAGGGATTTATCAGAAAATGGTTAGAAAGGGTCGAAAAGCATTCAAATGTGTTAAAACAGAAAACGTTAATTAATTAATTATTTGGCTAATAGGAAACTCGAGCTAATGGGAAACCTGAGCTAATGGAGAACCCAAAAGATGAAGTAAACCCGAGCCGGGCAAACAAAGAGAAAAGTAAATAGAAAGAAGATTTGGGTCCATTAGCGGGACACAATGATAAATTGAAAAAGAACAAGGAGAAGATAGTGCGTGCAGAAAGGCCGGACGGTCCATTAATTATCTTTGTTCGTTGGACCATTATGGGTGACAGCCGAAGCAAATATGTGGAGCAAATGTCAAGTGAGAGATTGGCTCGGCATTAACAATTTGTCATCCCGATTTCAAAGAGTATATAAGGAATGGGAAAATCAAGCGTTTTATTATTTTCATTAATTTTCCTATTTTAGTATAATTTTTGTAGATTCTCATTATCCTTCCTTGGTGTAATAATTCATTTTTATTTAATTCTTTTGTGCTTTTTGTTGATAGTTTATTTATTTTATGTTTGGTTTGGTTCTTTTTTGCGTTTTTCGAATTTTATTTTCTTAAATCTCATTTTATTAAATCATTTACCTCTTTGGTCCGTGGTTCGTACTTATTATCTTATTTTCCAATAATTGGTCCTATTTCTAATGACTTTTAATTGTTCTGTTTTTCTCTTTTTTATTGTTTATTTCGGTTTCTCTTTGTTGGCTTTTGATTTTATACAGATAATGTTGGACCTATTTATTTATTTTAATCCTAGATCTTTTTCTTATATCCGATTCAGTTTTAACTTGTTTCAATCGTGGCGTATCTCCTCGAAATGGTATCTTCTCGAAATTGTAAACTATCTACCAACTCATTTTGTTATATTTGTGGCTACTATATTGGGCCAAAACATCAATTATTGCGTGGGGCCAAGCTGTGGACCGGATATGCTGTGAACTTTGAGATTTGAATAGGTAATCAGGATAAGAAATAGGCTCCTCATGAATCCTGTGGTACTTGCAAATCAGCTTTTGAGGTGTGGCTAATTAAAATCGAAAATGCATGCCATTCGTCACGTGTGGAGAGAACCAACGAACCACACTACAGACTGTTACTTCGTCGATATATCAAGATATAAGAAAATTACGGATAGATCGAAGGTAACCTATCCTGATATCCCGTCATCAATTCGCCAGGTTTAATTCCATGAACCTCATCATCGCATCTGACTGGCAAAGGTAGTTCTACAGATGAATCTGAAGTCCTATCTGGTGTCCATCACTTTCCGAACAGCCAATTTTTCCTAACCAAAGTGAAATGGATGATTTGGTGCGAGACCTAGATTTATCAAAGTCTAAAGCCGAACTATTGACATCCAGGCTGAAACAATGGAACTTATTGAATTCAACGTGCAGGATTTCAAAATACAGGAAAACGCACCAGTATTTATCTCAGTTTTATGAAGTACCGGATAAATTGTGTTTCTGCCAGGATTTTGATGGTAATTTGCAGAAATTGGATTCTTGCATGAACCTAGAGCATGGTGATTGTTTATAGACAGTTTCATTCGCAGTCTCAAAGTTGTTTTTTTACATAATGGGAATCAATATCCATCTATACTTGTGGCTCACTCGACGTATTTGAAGGAAGATTACAAGTTAAAATTTTTGCACAAGAAGATAAACTACAATAAGTATCAATGGGATGTATGTGGAGACTTGAAGATGATTGGATCCTTTCTTGGCCTACAAGGTGAGTACACCAAATATTCGCGCTTACTATTACTTTGGGACAGCAAAACGTCAAAGAAACACTACGTTACTCAGACTGGCCAGCACACACGGAGCTAGAAGCTGGTAAATACAATGTAATTCTTGATAGCTTGATTTGAGCAGAGAGGGTTCTGCTACCACCATTGTATATCAAGCTTGGACTAGGCAAACAATTCTTTAAGGCACTGGGTTCACAGTCACCAGCTTTCCAGTACATATGTTCCTAAGCTAACGTTTTCACTGGATTATAGATACGTTGCATTTGGAATCTGAGGACTTAGAAACGACAATATCTAGTTTGGAAAAAGATGCGTGACAGGCATTTCTCCATGTAGTGAATGGATTCCTAGGAAATAACCCCCCCCCCCATTTAAAGCCTATATTATGTAGTAAAATATTTGAACCCAAAAAAGAAATTATTATTAATCTAATAAGACCTCATTTCTTTAAAAAATTCCTAAAAAGAAAATGTGACACTAATCAAATAAAACCAATTAATAATATAGTAAGTAATACCGATTGTATGATTATACCTTCCTCTCCATATTTAATACCTCTTATGAATCCGTCATGCCATAATGTAGTAACAGATAATTCTAATACTATCACCACTAATAATATTAATTCAATTACCAATCTTGATAATATTCCATTAACGAATACCATCGAAGAAACCGCCGTTATCAAAAATGTTAGCCCTATAAATACTAACCTACCATTAACACTGCAAACTAAATCTAATAGCAAAAGTCTTAGTCCTATAGTAACCCCCGTAGTGAAATCTAATAGTCTTATAACCAATTACAAAACCACCTAATGATTCCCATATGCTAGCCACGCTGAACACCACTTTTGATGATTTCAGGAAAAGCGTATATAATAAAGACAGACCAGTATCCTCTATACCTGTGACCAAACCACCAAACCAGATAATTATACCCCCGATTACTAATAACGTCTCCACTGCTAATACTCCCTTAGTACCGACTTCAAATAAACTTCAATTGCCAGTCGCGCTAACCATGTCGTTTGAAGATTTTAGGAAAAGTCAATGTAACGCGAATGACCGACCAATATCCCCCACACCTCAGTCCAAACCACCAAATCAGAAAATAATAACTCCGACTACTAATAACGTCTCCATTATTAATATGTCGTTTGATGATGTCGTTTAAATCAAAATCCCGACAAAATCCCGACATATTAAAATATAGTTTTAATAAAACTAAAAATTTAAATATTTTATATTTATTGATATGTGTGATATTGATATGTATATAGATAAAATGTTATTGGAGACTATTTAATGTGCAAAAACAAAAACCGAGAAGAACTATTTTACTGGTGCTGCGACAAAAGAAAATCTGGTTTTTGCAATGAAAGAGCTTGCACTATACTCATCAATGGCCAACATATTTTGCGTCGTGTCACAGAACATAACCATGCTGCTGATGCAGCCGAAAAAGATGACGCAAAAGCAACGGCTACTCTAAAACATATGGCACGTGACACCAGAAAATATCCAGCCCAAATTATACAGGAGACAATTATCAGCGTTCCCGGAGCTAGTCAGTCTTCCCTTCCAAGTAACAGTGCAATGCGCCAAAAAATTAAGAGAATCCGTCTCAATAACACGCCAGCTCAGTCAGTTCGTCTTGAAGACATTGATGTGCCAATTAATTTACGCACCGTAGGTGAAGATAACGAAACTTTTCTTGCACAAGATATCGATGAACTTGACAATGAGCAAGTACTCATTTTTGCAACTCCCACAAATATACGTTACTTGGTATTTGCTGATTTTTGGATAATGGACGTTACATTTAAAGTGGTGCCTACATTATTCAAGCAGTTCTACACAATTCATGCCAAAGTTGGCACCGGCGACAATGAACGAGTTGTACCATTGTCTTATGTTATGATGACAAGCAAGTCTGAAGAGTGTTACATAAAAATGCTAGAAGGCCTTTGCGATTTTGCTCAGGAAAACGGGATTGACCTTCAACCAAATTTAGTGATTACCGACTTTGAACTTGCTGCCATCAACGCCGTGTCTCATGTATTCCCAGAGGCAGTTCAAAAGGGTTGCTTGTTTCATCTGGGCCAGTCAATCTGGCGTCGTGTTCAAGGATATGGTCTTACAAACCAGTACAATGAAAACTCAGAATTCAGCCTCATTATTCGTCATCTAGCTGCTCTGGCTTTTCTTCTGTCTGATGAAATTCCTGCTGGCTTTGACGTCATCAAGCCACTTTTCCTCCCGAGTGCCAAGAGCTGATTAATTGGTTTGATGAATATTACGTGCATGGAAAAGTTCGTCGCCGTCTTCGAGATGGTAATTTACAGTACAATGTGCCAATCTTCCTCCTCGTCTGTGGTCAGTGCATGAACAAACGAAACTTTGCCTTCCACGCACCCAGAATAACGCCGAAGCATGGCATCGTCGAATTGAATCGTTAATAGGCAGGCAGCATGTTGGCGTCTACAAAATCATTAACGACTTACACAAGGAGCAACAACAGACAATGAAGAGAATTGAAGACGTTGTAGCTGGAAAACCAAAGACTCCACCTCGAAAAGAATATCAAAGAAAGGAAAAAGCATTAACAACAATTCTTGCTGATCGTGACAATAGGTCAACCATAAACTTCTTTCGTGGCATATCTTATAATATTAAATTTTAAAATAATACTATTTTACTTTTGTTCATGTTACCTTTATTATGTTGATATAATCAATATAAAGGGACTTGTTTTTAGCAAAATATAAAATATAACCATAAACACGTGTCAGTAAATATAAAATATTTAAATCCACAAAAATACATGGATATTTTAATATGTCGAGATATAATGTTGTCGGGGTTGTCATTGTCGGGCAAACGTACCAGACCCAGGATAATACTAGAAAAACGAACGTATATACAAATAAAAATATCCGTTCAATTAGACCTAAAACACGTAGAGACTACTAAATATCTTTATTTAATATTATAACCATCTATAAAATATTGTAAAAAGCAATGGGGAGGTATATATTGTTGAATAGGTCAATGTAGGGATTCTTGTAGGAATCCTGCCTATTCAACAGTATCTTTTAGTTGTTCGTATGTATATTATAAAAATACATTTCTTCTTAACTAATCCTTCTATCACATATGTATGCATTAACTCGCTATACCTATCGCTAAAAGGAGTCTTTCTACTCCAAATAATTATATTTTTTTAGAAATTATCCTGATAAAACTCTCCTACTTGATGGATCAACTCGCAAATAACATTCCAACCAATTACAATCATGAAGGCCATGGCTTCGCCATGTTTATCTGTATAAGCCAAAATGATTGAAAATATAAAGTCACGAAGTTAACGCAAAGAGCAATGCTCTAACGTTCTGAAGAAAAAAGATTTAAAAGCTACAAAAAACTGAAGGGTGAGAAATTCTCCCCCTTAGGCCATATGGTTAGTTGAATGTCTTAAAATAAAAAATGATTTTTTTAAGACTACAAAAAACTAGTGGATAATTTGGTGACAACATTTCACACTTTTGGATGTCGAATGTCAATCAAGCTGCACTTTTTGCACTCCCATATGGATTTCTTCAGGCCAAATTTGGGAGCAGTGTCAGAAGAGCATGATGAGAGGTTTCACCAATATATTCAAGTCATGGAGAAGCGTTAACAAGGGCGATGGGATAAATCTATGATGGGCGATTACGTTTAGGGTTTGGTTAGTAGTGAGTCAAGTCAGCATAAGAGGAAGTCGAGCTCACTCTTTCATTTTTCACACAATTAAAGGTGTTGAGGATACCTAAATAGAAAATTATCTATTAAATAAAAAAAATTACCTGGGGGAAAATCGTCATGACAAACAGGACGATTTAGGGGAACTCGGAGAAGAAAACGAAAATAAAGAGGAAAATGAAAAAAGAAACCTAACAAGAAAGCAAAACAAAGTTCATTATTAATTAATTAATACAAAAGAGAATAGGAATTTTAAATTCCGAAAACAGAACAAGAGGAAAAAGGAATATCTTGACAGCTTGTCAGAGATATCGGAACTACCGACAGAAGTCGGTTTAATAAAATAGGAAAAAGTAAAACATAAAACTTTGAAAGCATACAACAAGATTTACTTGAAGGACTTGGGATTTTAAAAAAATGGCACCGTAGTCGCCCGGGAAAAACCTAGTTGGAGAAAATTTACAGAAAAGAATAAGTTGAGAAATAAACGAAAGGAAGTTATTTGAATAAAGTTGTCGAAAGAGGTCAAAGAAAACAACCAACTCAAAGTCCCAGTCGATAAACCAATCAGTAGTTAGTGATCTTTCAATCCGGCGTTGTACACGAGTGCTATTCCTCACTGAGCATTGTAAATAAGCATTGTAGAGTCACCGAGCAGTGTTGAATTGATTGTTAGTGTAAAGTGAAAATTATTTGTGATTATCAATAAAGATTTATGTTGTCAAAAGTTATTTGTGGGTCAGTCAAAGACACGCTTGGAGTCAGAGTAAGAATTTTAACTTTGCAAATATTATCACGAACCCATAACCCAACAAACGTAACATTCTAATTAGCGAGTGATTACTTATCCCAACTGATGTGCTGTTGTTACTTATAACTTCACTTTTTGGAAGTTGCTTACAAATGGGGATGATTCAGTTACTTAATACTATTATACCGTTAATCATAATTATTAATGTAATTTTCTGTCAATTGCATGCGAACGGTTGAAAGTACATAGAAACAGACTTCGAATTTGTATTCAGCAACCTCGAATCCATATAGAACGATTGAAAAATGCACATAACTGTGACTTTCATAAAATTTTGTTCAACTGTGTTATTGATCAATTGCTATCAATAATGTATAAATAAACAATTGTTGATCAATTGCTATCAATAATGGATAAATAAACAAATATTGATCAATTGCTATCAATAATGGATAAATAAACAAATATTGATCAATTGCTATCAATAATGGATAAATAAACAATTGTTGATCAATTGCTATCAATAATGGATAAATAAACAAATATTGATCAATTGCTATCAATAATGTATAAATAAACAAATATTGATCAATTGCTATCAATAATGGATAAATAAACAATTGTTGATCAATTGCTATCATAATGGATAAATAAACAATTGTTGATCAATTGCTATCATAATGGATAAATAAACAATTGTTGATCAATTGCTATTAATAATGGATAAATAAACAAATATTGATCAATTGCTATCATAATGGATAAATAAACAATTGTTGATCAATTGCTATTAATAATGGATAAATAAACAAATATTGATCAATTGCTATCATAATGGATAAATAAACAACTATCGATCAATTACAATCACAATAGCCCTAGTCACCATTACAACGAAATAAAATCAAATGAAAAATCCATAATTTATATTAAATAAAAAGCACCTAAAATCAAAAAAACAAATGACAAAATCGATCTGATCCAAACAAAATTACAATCTATGCTTGTCATAGCAAAGATATTGGAGGAATATAACTATGTCCAACGAGACCTGGATCGAGCCACAAATAATAAATTGTTCAGGTGCTTTTCTCATTATGAAATAAAGGGTTTTGAAGATGTCTCCGGTGGTCCACATGGCTACCATGGATACGCTGGAATATAGAATGAGATTATACCAGTTGGTCAGGGAAAGGTGAACAGTTATTACCATAGATGTAATTTATATATCGGGATAAGCAACCTTATGCTAATAAGGGTACTAGAAAGGGTCGGCAAATGAGTATGCTGTATTGATTAATCACTCAAATTATGAAGGCTCGTACATAAGGGGCCTATTAGATAGAAGCTCGATGCTGATGGAAAGATTGTTGTTTCGGAAGTAAATCTTTGTAAAAGGCTTTTAAACCCATCTTGTAGCAAGGTGTGATTTTATGCACTTTTCCAAATTTTCCTATTTATGAGCTGTGTTCATTGAGTTGAGTATGGAAGGTTCGATAAATCTCCTTTGTCAGTTGGGTAGCATCTAAGGCAAATGCGTTTATAAACCAATAGAAAAGAGAAGAATCGTTTGACATTAGAGATTTCTAAAATGGTGATTTTAAAAATGCAGAAGTATCGAAAGTTTAGTGGATATGACGAGATAGTTGGTCAATCCTGACGTTAATTCGCGTCTGTGTGCGCGTTGTATTTGGAGATGGGGTTGTTTTTTGTATGCACACACAGACGCGAACAGTGTGATTTTGGAGATTTATCGGTTTTTTGATTCGAATTTTTGGATTTTTATGTCAAGTTTGGAATTTTGAGAAGTTGTTTAAATTTTGTAGTTTTTCTGTGAATTTGAAAATAAAAAGATTTAAAATTCGTTTGGCGTGCTGATTTCGAAATGGAAAATGTAGTTTGAGACAATAAATCGAGAGTTGCAATCATTGTTGGAATGGATGATGTTATAATTGTATGGAGTTTAGAAGATGGCAAACAGATTGATATATTTAATATATAATATATATTTAATATATTATATTATATCAGTGTTTCTCAAACTATGGGTCGCGAAAGAATTTTTGGTGGGTCGCGATGACTAGAATAACTAGAGTTAAATAGAGTTATTCTCATTAAATAAACATTTATTTTAAAATTAATCTTTGTCATGTGGGTCGCAATAAAATTTTTGGCATGAAATGTCAAAAATTTGGGTCGTGATCAAAAAAGTTTGAGAACCACTGTATTATATGGACATTCAGAATCAATAACGAAATTAATTAATGAAACTAACTCATTCCTTGTAAGTGTGGATTTATGTGATTATGTAATCGTATGGAAATTAAATCTTGATCAAATGAAGTTGAATAAATTCAAATCAGTTGAAGTTTCAGACATTATTGACTTTAAGTGGATGATTGATTCATTATCGAAAGATGAATTTATATATCTTTGAATAATAAAACTGGAACAGACGCATGGAAATTTGGACATGAATCTCTATAAATTGGAATTTATGCTTGCCGTTATTCCCGATGATGAGTTATTATTATATGAGGAATCAAGTCAAAGACTTTTAGCTGATGCGTCGAAAGAATATGATGTACAATACCAGATCGAGTTTATCAGAACAAATATGCTCCTTTCGACAATGAAACAGTATTTGTTAATTAATAAAGAATTTGTGAAGTTGCTTTACTGTTTCTTGTATAGCGCTACCATGGGAGAATAAAATGAGATCTGGAGGAATTAGAGATACTATAGGATTCCATCAATCCATCTTTTCTTGAATACTCTCTTATTTCCAAAGTCTTAATTTTCGAAACTATAAAGTTATTTTAGAATATGTGAAAATTTTTTGAAAGATTTTTGCCCACAATATCCAGATAATGTCTGAGTTTGTTGCTAACTTGAGAAGCTCTATTAATTCTGGTTCAGATAAGCCAGTAAGATCAATTTCAACTTTAGGAGTTCCAAAGAAAGAAGCTACAATGCTAAAACTGCAAGTGTATCCAAACTTAGATGAGATGTTACCTTCAGAGTTGGGTAGTTTGAGAGTGAATTGGAGTTCAAATGTGACAAGACGAGGCTGAGAGAAATCATGGAAATGATCCAGCTTACCGACATGTCAAACCTTATAGAAAGCTGTCTGTCGATCAAGAAGTGTAATGAAATCGAGTCACTGGTTACCATGGACATAACCATAAACATAAAGGAGATTTGCCAAGAAAATCTAGCTGAAATAAAAGAAGACAAATAGCGAATTTATGATTTTAGCACTGGAAAAGGGATAATGGCGAGATAAGAAATGCTGATTTATATTAGGAACTGTCAGAAGCCTAGGTTCACAGGGGTTATGAAACCAAGATTAAGATCAGCTCAGGACGCATCAAATGTCACCAAGGCAATGCAAGACCTCACAAGGAGCATAAAAATCATTGATTTCCACTCAGAACAGAAGGGAGAAATATAAAGGGAAATCAAATAAAAAGCTGCGGAAGAACTTCATAAAGAAAATCGTCACCTCTATTAGTCTAATTGAAAGCAGTCGATCTGTTACTAAATGAAATAAAGCCTCAGGAAAACCCAAAAAGTCATAGCAGAATTTCATAATTTCAATTGATTTTTATTTAAATAATAATTTCAATAAAATCAATTTATAATTTTCATTTCTTTTCAGACTATAAATAATTATTTTGTCTATTAATTTTAAAAATCAAAAAAATTATGAATAAATAATTAAAATATAATTAATTAAATTTCAATTATTATTAATTAATTTTGAATAAAAAATTTAATTAATTTTAAATTAAAATTAAATTTTTTTAGAATATTTTTTGCATCCAAAAACAAATTTTTCTAAATTTTTAATTAATTAATTATTAAATAAAATAAATTAAACATTTTAAAGAAAATTATTTCATAGGAATAATTTATATTAATTAAAATATTTAATAATTATTGATTATAAAATTTAATGTCAATTATTAATAATAAAAAATAATTATAGAATAAATTTACCTCATTCCTTTGGTTGATTTCTTTTTGTAATTTCTATAGAATTGCGGCGCGCCTAGCATCGATTCAAGGAAAAGGGCAATGAAACCAATCCCATTTATCACAATCGAATAAGATAACATGAAACGTGTAAACAACAGGGATAATAATCCAAACGAAATTAAAAACATTAAATAACTATTAAAATCTGTCCAACGCCAAAAATATTGATAATCTAAATCTAGAGTAAAAAATCTTAAAATTTCTATTAGGACTATTTTCAAAGAATAACCCCAAAATGTATGTTGATCGTCAGCTTTAAGTAACTCAGGCAATGAAACTCGCACACAAAGTCGTATTAGAATAATCATTGTTATGATCATAACAATACTTTGAAATAACAGAGGTAGCTCAAATGGCCGACCATACCTTAAACAAAATTAATATTGGTAACAACAAAAAACCATTGTAATCTATTACAATGCTAATCCATAAATAATAGGCTTTGTTATCTTACCAGAAGCAAATACGAAGGATATTCGAAATTAAAAGATTTAAGCAGACGAAAGTGGAAAATCCATCACAATGTTTATTCTTGTAAATAAGAATGTATTGAGGAACAAATGGAGCTATACCACCAAATATCATTAGAAATGGTGCTATAACTCTTATTAAACTCATTATTATATTTTCTTCCTCAGCAAGCATTTTCAAAATGTAATTTAAAAAATATATCTACGAATTAAACGAAATCACTAAATTCAAATTGGATATGTTTAAATATGATAACTTAAACAAGTTTTTAGTAAGCTTCGTATTTTCATTAAATATTTTTAATAAAAGGTATTGTAGAATAAATAAATAAATATTTTAAAATTAAACAGTTTATAAATATAAAATTAATTTTTTATTTAATCCTCTTTGGTGAAAATGCTTTTAATATATTTTATTAAATCGGGAATTTATTATAATTAAAATAAATTTATTACAAAATTTAAAGATAAGATAACTGTTTCCTTGGGATTTAGTTTATTTGGTTAATAATAAATATTATTTTAATTGAACTTTCATAACAAAACGTTTAAATAATGTATAACACCTTGCCAAATAACCTTTGTATCTAACACTATGCGACAAAGTAGTGTGTTATGTGTGGGAAACTCTTTTAGCTCTGGAAATTTATCTAGTCATCGCGTTTATTATGTTCTAATACCCTCGCAATCACGTATAAATATTTTAATTGACCACTAAACACCCGTTTCAAGTGACATTGGTACTGCGATTTAGCGGGTGGTTGTCAGCATAAAGGTCAGCCCTATCACGAGGACTGCTAATGGCCTGACGACCTCTGTGTTCATGGGTTACTGTAGAAGTCATCTTGCCGAATCTTTTCTTGTCCCGTCATCATTTTATGACTTACTCAACCTATCAGTCGTCGACGTCTACCTTGGACTTCTATGTTAAAACGTTCCCGGAAAATGAGTTTCAAAGAATTCAAAAATGCGAGATTATGATTAGTGCTTTCAATCGAATCGTCTTCGATTACGTTAACATACTATATTGTAGTTTTTCATATTACACAGCTATTTAAACAGTTGCAATGAGTTCATTATTCATTCAAATTAATCTTCAAGTTTCATATTATTCTAAATATTCTAAGACTGCAAATTCTCATTGACCTGAAGACGAAACAATGGTATATCAACTTGCTTGATTTTAGACTTGTTAACTATTGAATTTAAAATAACTGATTCCTAGTGAAGTAATCTTTCAAAATTAATTTACTGTCTAAATTTATTCAAAATAATCAAAAATCAAACAAAATGGCAAAATTAAACACTTTTAATTATAAATTGATGCAAGCAATTTAAATATATATTTAAACATTAATTTAAAAGTTTAAACAGTGTTTTATAATTTCTTTTACCTGGCATTCTGCTCCGTTCTTAACTCTCTAATCTTCTTTGTCTAGAACTTGCTGGGAGTGGGGTTACAAGGCTTCTTGATAACTGGAGCCACCGCAGGAATTCTTGAGGTGAGATCTATGATAGCAAGAATAGTTCTGTTTTCAAATATGATGGTATTCGACCAACTTCTGCGTCTGTGTCGATCCAGATTTGAAGCTCGATAACCTTCTGTACCTGCTCTCAGATCGTGATCTTGATATCTCAAATGATCCCTTAATCCTCGACCCAAGACCTCTCGATTGACTCGATTTTTTGCTGTAATTTTCGAACATGTTCCTGTCAAAACCATGTCGCTTTGGTCCTCTTGCATTTCCTGACCAGAGACTCGGACCTTTCGGTTTGACGAGTGGCCTCCAATGTGTAACGTGCCACGTTCTGGTAAAAATTCTCCAATGGATCCATGATGCGATTAATTTTGTTTAAATTAAATTGAATCGCAAGTGAAATTGATATGAGAATCTATAATATCCATATAAAATGGTTAAAATAATTCCGAATGCTTCTAAAATCGAGCTCCCTTATATAGTTGAAATAATCGCCTCAATTAATGGTATTTCAACTAGATCGCATCATTTTGACAAGCATTACCTCGCGGTCTTTTTCATCATTTCTCCTTTGAAAGAAATAATTAATTGTCCCACCGTGCGTCTCCATTGCGATAATCTCTTTCCCGTTTTCCCATTATTCATGTTGTCATGATACTGGCTTTCCAGAATCCACTTTGTTTAATTTTTTCAATTTTTAAATCATTTTAAATTTAACAACCCCAACAGTGTAGTAAACAGAACGAATAAGAAGTTCATACGGCATTCTACATTTTTAACTTAAAAAATTGAATACATTTGTCTACCTTTTACCCACAATTTGAAATTTATATATCCAAACATACAAACACACATAATTTCATTTTTATATATTAGATTAAAACTTACCTTCGACCACCTAATCTAACATCTACTATGCAATCATTAGATCAAGGAACCATTAAGGCAATGAAAACCAAATTTAACGAACAGGAATTTGCTATATAAATAGATCATATTAAAGTAGGAGGTCCCGATGTTTGTAACAAAACTTGAATATGTTGGAGCCTTGAAAAAAATCAAGGAATATTTCAATCAAAAACCGCTGGATTCAAAATCATTTCAAAATTAAGTCTTTCCAGGGCCGTCTAAAGAAATTCGGCACCCGTGGACTACTAAAAGTAATGCGCTCCTCTTAGTAAGAAAATTCACAGAATAGCAAATAGAAGCGGGGTGACCACAAAGTTTTACAAAATTGTCAGAACTAAAGAAAGCATTTTATTACCTATATACAAAACAAAAACACAAAATTCAATTAACTTAAATTAAAAAACCTTTAAGAACAAAAATAAACATTAATGAAAACAAGATATTTATTTTCCTAGCTTTTTCATTCGCAAACTGATAAATAATATCCATCGTATTTAAGTTATCAAATAAATCTCTCTCAATTGATAAAATACTTGAGTTTTTTGCTCTGCCTAAAAGAAGATCATAAATACTTTTTTTATTATTATAAGAATTTTTTTCCAATTTCACCACTGATTATCTTTTCCATCACTTGAAATTCATTGGGAAAAGGCAGTACTGAAAATTCGTGAGTATTAAAAAACATCGATATATTACTGATTTATAGTCTTCAAGCTCTCTTTTTAATAAATATTTTTTTATTTTTTTTATTGCTGAAAATGATCTTTCGCTACTACAGTTTGTAGTGGCGATATTTTAAAATATGCGCAGTGCTGTGGTCATTTTTGGAAATGTAGATTTAATTTTCGACTCGATTATCGTCTTTAAACATAACAGGTCAGCTCACATTTAAGTCGTCTATCGAAGTTTATGGCATCATAAATTTATGTAATATTGTTTGTCATTCCAGCACATTTGAATATAAAAATCAGTTAAATATTTTAAGAAATTGTTTTAATTTAAAAATACGTGAAAATTAATAAATTGAAAAATTTTTTTTTATAAAACTAATAATTATACATACATTGCAAATAAAAATTGCCGCCCCAAAAGGCTTGCGCCCTGTGGCTATGGCTCATTTAGCCCTGAGGCTTTCAACTTTAAGGATTGTTTGGTTAAAAAATGAATATGCTTTTTAATTGTCTAATTGTTTTGCAAAATATACTGTAATTAAAGATATATATTTGTTTTAATTATTTATTTTTTTTATTTATAGGTTTTTCAATAAAATTAGCTATATTTTACCCCTTTCAAATTTACTAAATAAATCGCCGTAGTTGGCTAATTAGAGAAACTTTACTGTACACATATAAATGGGAAAATTGGAAATCACAATTTTTCATGAGAGTATTGCAAGCCATTTTTAGTTTTTTAATAACAATGTCAACTAGTGACCATTGAATTTGTAAGATGCCAAAATTAAAAAAAATTTCCATAAAATATATTGGATTAAAAAAATTGCAATCAGTTTTCATATTCATTCGTAGAGATTTTCAAAATCTGAAAATATAAACATTATACAATTTACTTTTTACAGAGATTGAGCATTAATTTTGTTTTATAAATTTTCTTAATCCCTTCAGACCCCGTGTGCAGAATTATGCACATAACATTTAAAACCTTATAGATTCCTTATTTAATATATTTTACTTCATCGCCATCTCTCCACGCACCTACCAAACTATTTTGATTGTTTTAAAATCATACCACTAGTGCCATCTATGAGGAATTTTTGGCAACAATACAATTAGTGATCAGTTTCACTGTGACAGTTTGTAATTCAGGTCTGAAGAGGTTAATCAAGAAATATTTAAGTTTTCAACAATTCTTTAAAATATTAAAAACATTGGAAAATTTTGTTTTAAGGTTCAAACAACAATGAAAAAATCCATATAAATGATACACCATTTTCAAATTGAATCTACTATTAATAGACAAGTTGTAAGTCATACTCGATTGAAATGTATTTTAGAAAGTCGTTTGTAGATTACACAGGTATAAATTAACACACGTGAATAAATTAGGGAGTTCATCGAGTTTTCTTCTATTGCATTTTTGTAGTGTGTGCCTAATTGTCACAGAATTTTTTTGTTATTTGGAAATTTTATCTGATTATTTAATTTCAAAATTTAAATAAGTTTTATGTAATAACTTAAATGTAATTTAATATTTTTTAACAAAATATTTTCTAATTATTTAGACATTCATTTTAGGCATAGAATTATATGAAAACTTGGATTAAATTAAATATATTATTATTATTAGTAAGTAATAGATATTTTATGATTACAACACAATAGATTCAAAATTCATTATTTTAATAATATCGTTCAAAAAACAACTTATTTAAGTGCTATTGAACGAAACGAATAATTTGATCACTGTAACTTTGGGGATTATGTAGATACTAAAATTTTATTGCATTCATTTTTATTGATTTTAATTAAAAAAATAATACAGGAAATTATAAAGCAATTTTTCTAGCTCTTGAAAAAAACAAATGAATTATTATTTGTTTCAAATTAAATCGTAACTAAATTTGTTTGAATTTTAAATTTTCATCTTTGTTCTTATTTTTCTTTCCATTCGTGATATTTTTGTGACTGGATAGAAGTATTTCTAATGTATTTAATATTTGGGGCCCTTAACAAAATAGGGGGCTCGGTGCGATTACACTTGTGATTGTACGGCGCTGAAGTTTTACAATAAATTTTTGGATATCTTGGCCTAATTCATTGGTTGCTCGCCTTATTAGAGTTACCTTTTTTGGAATTCCTAGTGTTTATGACATTTATAATTATTCAAAATAATTAAAATTAAAAATTCCCATATATTGAAAAAAATCAACCATGAAAACATGTTTTTTGAAACTCTCTTAATTTCGACATATTTTAGATATAATTACGTTATCTCTTTAATCTCAAGTTAATGAATAGATAAGAATTTCTATTGACATAAGGAAATAACACTAGATTTGATATATTAATATTTTTTAAATAAACGCATTTTCTGAGATCGGATCGATCTAAAGTTTTGATAGCATTCAATGTTCTCGACAACGAATCTACTTGCCAATCAGATAACGGAAAGTAGTTTAATTTGGCCTCACAAAATTTGGGTAGCACATACAAACAGACAAACAGCAGCGAAGTTAATATAGAGAGTTAATTAAACAACGTTAATTAAACAACATTTTTTAAAGGAGATTTAATTTTCAAAATTCCTCAATCATTCAATACAACATACTATCAATTAATTTATTAAAAATTTTATTTTACAGTTACTTTAATTTTACATTTCATCTCACATTGTTAATTTTGTTGTTAAGTATGAATTAATAACATTATGTTATTATTAACTAATTTATATGTACAGGAAAACCTCGAACAGTACGGTTAATCGGTTCTGGAATTTAGCCGTACTATTTGAAACCGGACTATTCGAGGCATTCTGGCGCTATTAAATTTACGGCTTAGTACCCCTAATAACGAATAAATTCTAAAAAATTAATTTAAAAAAACTTTTTTAAATTTCGAAAATTTTATTTAATCATTTTAAAAACAATCTTATTTTGAAAATTTCAAAACCGTACTATAGAGAAACCGTACTGATCAAAACTGTACTATGCGAGGTATTCCTGTATAATGGTAGTTTAATACATTGCTATCCTGAAAATTAAATGATAATCTCAAAGTAATTGTGCCCAAATCAGATAGACCGATTTATGGCACCTGAATAGCCCCAAAATCAATCTTATCTCCTCTTTTATTTTCCTCAAATTAGAGGCTACCATGCTCTTGCAGGCTCCTTCTGATCACTATATTGTCTCTGTTTCCAAATTTTATTCAGATAAATAAAATATATTAAATAGGAAACCGACATGCTGTTTACATTTAATATTTTTTACACATATTTTTTTATTTATATTTTATTTATTTATATTGGAGTCAGATTTGAATTAAGATATACAAATAACATTTTTCGATCTTAAAAGTTTGACCAATCACAATTTATATATATATATATAGTTTCATTGATTTAAACAAAATTATTTTTGGGTAAATTTGAAATAAGGCAATTAAGTTAGATCTATTAAAACATGCAAAATAAATTTAAAATTAAATACATTTCAACAACAATAATTATTGACATTGGTAATAAATAAAAAATAACCTTCTTTTTCCTTTTTAAATGATAATCGTAATTTTTGGTCAGTTTCTAAGATAAAAAATGTAAGTCTTAATAATAATAATAATAATAATCTCTCTATATATATAAAAAAGCTAAGGGTCCCCTCCATCCGAATTTTACTTTTTTTAAATTTTTTTTTATTATTTTTTTTTATTTATTTATTTTATTTTTTTTTCCAGTTGTCATTTTTAATTTTTAATGATGTATTTATTCTTTTGTACTTATCGTTCTATATTACTTTGAAACGGTTTATGTTATTATCTTTTATCATAGTTATGTCAACATATTAATAAACTGAATCTTACTTCTGTCCAAGAATACCCTGGATATTAACTTTAACATTAACCCCACGTTCTAACGGGGTTGGTGAAGCGAAGCGAACGGGGACAGAGCCTCTAGTAATAATAATAGTAATAATAATAGTAAAAGAATCGAGGATATATTGCAGATTGTGAGAAATAAAAAATACTTCTCTACTATCGACCTTGAAAAGGCGTATTTACAAATTCCAATGAACGAAAATGACATTCCAAAGACAGCAATAACTATTCCGTTTGGTATGTACGAATTTTTTTTATGCCATTTGGATTACGAAATGCCCCATTGACTTTTCAAAGAACAACTGACGCAATACTACTGAAATTTCCATTCGCAAGAGCATACGTGGATTATGTAATTATTGCATCAGACACAGAAGAAGAACATGACAACCATTTAAAAATAATTGCAAATGAATTAAACAAAGTTGGATTGTTAATTAATGTAGCAAAATGCAAAATCATGCAACCTGAAGTATATTTTTTGGGCCATCACATATCAAGAACTGGAATTTGTCCTTTAGAAATTAAAATTACAACAATCAAAAATTATAAATTGCCAGAAACAACAAAACAACTAAGAAGATTTTTAGGTATAATTAATTTTTATAACCATTTAATTTCAGAGTCTGGAAATAAATTGGAATTATTATATAAACTCATCAATTCTAAATCCAAAAAGATAATTTGGACGGAGGAAAGTCTAAAATGTTTTGATGAAGCGAAACAATTATTACAAAAAACGACCGAACTCGCGTTATTTCATGAATCAAAACCTTCCACCTTGAGAACAGATGCCTCAGAATCAGGTATTGGAGTTGCATTGGAGTAAAACGGGAGACCAATATCATTTTTTAGCAGACTGTTAACGAAGACAGAATCTAGATACAGTACATACGACAGAAAATTACTTGCATTATACAAAGCTTGCAAACACTTCCGTCATTTTCTCGAAGCCACTAAATTTGCGATACAGACGGATCACAAGCCAATCGCCTAAGGACAACTAAAAGACACAAGCAACAGACAATGAATACATCTCCAATATATTCACGAATTTCAATGAAAGATAGTTTACTGCCCTGGAAATAAAAACCAAGTTACCAATTCTCAAGTTATGGCTTCAATGGATAAAACTAATAAAAGGTGGATTGATGTTTTACATCAGGTACTGTTAATGATAAGGAATAGTCCCGATTCAACAGGTTACTCTCCGACACAGAGAGCATTTAGATGTGATCTTGTACCAGGAATTATGTTTAATTCCCCAAAAGAAGCTTCTCACATCAATTAAAACAAATTATTGAGAGCTTCAGAATAATCGAAAGACCCTTGCAAGATGGTATGACAATCCCAAAATCTATCAAGGACTGTGAATTCGTGTACATAAGAAAAGATGTACGGAAATCATTAGAAGCTCCATATACAGGTCCATTTCGTGTATTAGAAAAGCAGCCAAAATATTTCAAGCTATCGAATGGGGAGAATGTATCAGTTGATCGTCTAAAACCAGCATGACAATCAAATTAGGAGGGGAAAATTGTTGTGATTAGTAAAGCATTAATCACACAAAACCATTTAAACAAAATATTAGTTTAATTTTGTTTAAATAATTAAGAATTGTGATAAAATAAATATTTGAATTTTGTTAAATCATTATGTCAATTATTATTATTATTATTATTATTATTATTATTATTATTATTATTATTATTATTATTATTATTATTATTATTATTATTATTATTATTATTATTATTATTATTATTATTATTATTATTGATTAAATAATTAAACATGAATGGCAACGATTTAATTATAAGAAAGCGCCAATCAAACATTCGTCTTACGATATATTTCGACAGTTTTCCTGTTATCATCAGATAGGATATAATAACTATAGAAATTATAGATTTTTGAAAAAATTTATTAATTGTATTAATTATTAATTATATTAAAAAAATTTTTAAAAATATTTCATTCTTTAAAAAATTATAATTCAAATAATATATTATTTTTTTTAATTTTATCAATCAAATATAAAATTTTAAAATATTGAAATTTAATTTAATAATTTAATAATTATTTAATTTAACAACAACAACCCATATATACAATATACAAAAAATTTTCCGTGTTGAATAAAATATTTTCAAAACCATTTATCAAAATATTTCAATATTTAAAACATATTTATTTAAAATTTTTCATTAATAAAACTTCTTTTTTTAAAAAGCTATTTTAATTTTTAATTTAAAAATTTCAACTTAAGAAATCCAATTTAAAAATTATTTAAAGTTATTTTAATAGTCAATAATTTACAATTTAAAATTATTTCGATAAACCATTGAAATATTTAACTCTCAGCTGAAAATACCTCACAATAATAATAATAATAATAATAATAATAATAATAATAATAATAATAATAATAATAATAAAAATAATAATAATAATAATAATAATAATAATAATAATAAAAATAATAATAATAATAATAATAATAATAATAATAATAATAATAATAATAATAATAATAATAATAATAATAATAATAATAATAATAATAATAATAAAATAATAATAATAATAATAATAATAATAATAATAATAATAATAATAATAATAATAATAATACTAATAATAATAATAATAATACTAATAATAATAATAATAATAATAATAATAATAATAATAATAATAATAATAATAATAATAATAATAATAATAATAATAATAATAATAATAATAATAATAATAATAATAATTATAATAATAATTATACCATCAAAATCTTCATCGTATAACGAGTCATTACAATTATCTTTTTTTGCATTTTCTGGTCTACATTTATTTAATATAAACAATTGAAAGTGATAAAAAAAGTATACTTACGGTCTTTTAGCTTTCGGTAGAACTCTGCGAAAATGCAGAAGCCCGATGATTAGTAAAACAACAGCAGTCAGCGACAAAGCTGAAACAATTGTGCCAATCACAATATTTTTCTTGGAACCATCTGAAAACCGAGTATAAAAGTTAATATATAAGCAAAAGATTGAAAATAGTTATAATTAATCTAGGACGAAAATTTTGGTGAAGAATTCAAGTCTCCTGGTCAAGTAATGTGTGATTCTACTTAATGACTTCCTCAACCAATGCTTCTGGTGAGATCAAACCTCGATGTGATTTTTTCACATTTTTTAAATTTGAATTACTCATATTGTATGAATATTTTCTACTCAATTGTTAACTCATGCTTGCTAAAATATCCTCAAAAGTCAATAAAAATAATTATTAAAACAATTAAAATAACAAATCTAGAAATTGTACGAGATTTTATTTATTTAATTAATATTGAGTTTAGTGTTAGAAATAAATTTTTGCATTTTTTATAAATGTTATTAATTTCAGGAACCAAGCAAATAATAAGGATCTTTATTGTCTCTATCAGCGTTCCACTTTTTGACTATTTCCCAACTTCTATTTGGCTTACTGGGAACTTTTTGCTATTTGACAAATCCAATTATATTTTAATTATTAGTTATCGTTACTTAATCAAAATAGTATTTGATAAAGAAGGCGTATGGGTCATTTATTTTTTTGCAAAATATCAAAAAGTATTATAATCATTCGAAATCATCTTCTATAATGTGGTGTGACAAAAACTTCCTTCATTCTAATATCTTTTCAAAAAGCAAGAATACTCAAAACATTTGATAATTATTGTGAAAATATCCTTAAAAAATAGCAAAAAGAATATCTTTTTTGCTATTGGTTGAAAAGTAGCCAATGAAAATTAGTATTAATAAATTCAAACTTGTAGCAACTGCTAAATACAAATAAAAAAATTGACTAAGATGAAGTTGTTTGTTAAATTATTGTTGAGCTTATAATAAATTTTGTTGGAATAATTATTAATTATAAGCTGAGTTAGAAATATTGAAACTTTATTGAATGACACAATTTATACTCCTAGTCACCAAGTTACATTTTCAAAATTTTCGATTTTCCATACTAAAAAGATTGTTTGAATTTTATAAATAATTTCATAACAGCAAAGGTAAGATAAATTTTCCCACTGAGAACTATTTGTTGAGAACCTTTGTTTTCTTAGCTGTGATCTCGCTGTTGATGAGCTTCATTATCAACACCTTCTATTCAACCAAAGAATTTTCCTTAGAATACCAATTTACAATTCTAGTGATTCTCATAATAAAATTCGTTTAGAGAGCCGGACTGACCCATTTGTTTTCGATTTCCAATAGGAGTTATTGATCAATGTTATTCCAGATAAAGATTTCAATACTTTCACATCGTATGATACTGGAGTCGACATGCCCAAATGCGAGTTCATCAACAATCTCAGTACAATCGCCAGTTCAAGTACACATGCTTTCGTGGAAACATTGACTGCTGGAGCAAATAATTCTTCGATCGTTTTAAATGTCATTTTCAATAAAATCTTTATGCAAATTAGTTTCATGTCCTACAAACTTCAAAAGAAAATATATTTTTGAACTTTAAACTAAAATAATTGGAGGTATTACTTAAACACCTATCCACCGTTTAGCTCGGTACTCGTTTAACAATTTTTCGATCTTACACGGTTTCTAAATAATTTTTCTTCCGAAAATGGTTAATTTTGACCTCATCCGAATTTATATCTGCTTAATTATAATCGGGTAATATTTAAGTTTTATACATATTATTATCACTTGAAAAATGAATACTATGTATATACTTTGATAAAAATACAAAAAATGGAATTCTTCTTTTAATATTCAAATTTTGTCATTAATTACACACATTTTAAACTCTAATTTTCATAATTAACTAATGCGTAAAGTTATTCTAAGTAAGTAAATAAGAATTTGTCGTGTAACATTTTTTGATTTTTTTAAAGTTTTAGTTTTACCGTAGAAAAAGAAAAAATTATCAAAGCAGAGATGAAGAGAAAAGTTATATCTTTAGAAACGAAAATTGAAATTTGGGACCGTCTACGTAATAAAGAAAGAATAGTAGATGTTGCCAAATTTTATTCTATGAATGAAGCTACAATAAGAACAATAAGAAAAAACGAAAACCCGGTTAGAAAAAGTGTAGCAGCCAGAATGTCTACGAGTATGAGCACAACTTCACACATAAGAAATGTTGATATGGAAAATATGGAAAAGGATTTAGTAATATGGATAAAAGACCAAAGTCAAAAACGGATTCCAATTGATACCAATTCCATAAAGCACAAAGCCTTGAAAATTTATGAAAAAATTAAGAATCAGTTTCCGTCTACGTCTGTGAATAAGACGCTTTTTCATGCAAGTCATGGTTGGTTCGAACGGTTTAAGCAAAGACGTTCTTTGCATAATCTAAAATTAAAAGGTGAACAAGCATCTGTTAATATAGAAGCAGCACAACATTATCCACAAGAATTTGCTGAAATTATTGGCGCTAAGTCTTACAGTCCCGATCAGGTTTTTAATGCTGATGAATCTGAATTATTTTGGATAAAAATCCCACCGAGGACATTTTTAGCTAATTATAAAAAATCACCTAGCGGCTATAAGGCTACAAAAGATCTTCTGGAGATCATATCATGAAGCCATTTGTAATTAGCAAAGCAAGGAAACCACGCTTGTTTAAAGGTATAAATATCAATAATCTCCCGGTTTCAGTTATTAATGTCTGGAAAAAATTTACAGTGTTAGATTGCATATATGAAAATAATATGTTGAAATTAAACCAGAAACCCTCAAACGTGTTGGAAAGCAATATGGCTTGATATAGTTGAAGGTGAGAATTATAAAATATCCCTAGAGCAGTGGTTCTTAACCTGGGGTCCATGGACCCTAGGGGGTCCGCGAACGGATTCCAAGTGGTCTGCAGCACTATTTACAAAAAATCGTAAAAAAATCTTTATGTTATCTTGATATTGTAACTAAAATAATAAGCAACATATCTTTACTGTTGTGTAGCATCAAAATACTAACATTTGAATTTTTATGTTAAAAAATTTAAGTCTCAGTAGGCACTTTTTTGTAAATATTTACTCGTTGCTATGATACTATTCTGTTTTTGCATTGATTCGAAGTTTTTATTGTTGCTATAATAAAGTTTAATTTAGTTGAAGTTTTTTTCTTTTAACTTGCGGGTGTTATTTAATTCTGTCAATTTCAGGGGTCCGTCGGTACCAATTATATATTTATGGGGTCCATAAGTTTGAAAAGGTTAAGAACCCCTGCCTTAGAGGATGAATTTTCTCAGATAATTGAATTGGGTCATACATTGGGTGGGAAAGGTTTCGAGTATATAGCTGAATTAGATATTGCTGAAATAATGGAAGACCCGGAATTACATGAAGATGACTTACTTGAAATCGTCAAAAAAAATGATGGAAACGAAAATGATGTTGAGCCTGAGGTTGAAGAATATGAACCTAGTGCATTCACAGCAAAAGTCGTTCGTGATGGACTTGTAATAGGAAGAAAATTAAGAAACTATTTTCAAGAATATGATCCGAATGTCGAATGAGCTCTCAAATTTCAGCGAGATGTTGATAAACTTTTAAGTCAATATGAGAAAGTCTACAAAGATATGATTAAAAATAGACCACAATTGCTTATTTCAGACTTTTTTGCTGAAAAGTCTCATCGAACTACATCTGAACTCAATACATCAACTTTAGAAAAAAAATAAATATGTTTATTTTTCTAGAAATAGATTTTTTATGTTATTTTTTCATTTGAAAAATAAATAAGATTATCTTTATGTTTTTTATGATTGAACTGTTTTTTTATTTTTCATTAAATATGTTTGTGATTCATATTTTATTTTCAATAATGACTGAAAAATCCTGTTTATAATGGTTTTCGTTTTACACGGTATTTCTATATAAAAAATGGATTTTTGAGTTGCACGGTTTTATGAAGAAGCAACCGTCTCTGTAAAACGGGGGATAAGCGTATTTTTACATTTATTTTATTAAATATTACATTTACATTGGTGAAATCAGACAAATTTTGCATCATTCGATAGAGAAAAATAAATTTTTTATGTTATCGATACAAATTATTAAATATAATACTATTTGAGAATCAATGAAATGAATCACAGACAGATGGACATATTTGGTAAAATCTATATAAATTAATAAAAATAATAATACATACCCTTTACAAATTCTTTATTACTGAAATTTGATTTAATTACTGTTGAGAATACCACTGCAAATATTTGGGCACTGAAAATACTTTCATTAGGAATTGGGTTTGTGTTGATTGAGAAATGTTTATTTGTAGGGTAAAAGTAATTATCAATCAAAAAAACTGGAGGCGTTCGACATTCTGTAAATTTCGGTGAGTATTTCTCTGAGATCTGAATAAACAAATTCAAAAGTAAATAAATATTTTTTCATGTTTGGGACTTTTTGACATTGTTATCTGATTCCATATTATTCTACCATTATCACGCAAATGCATATACAGATAAGTGGGGTTAAAATATGCTTGCAAAAACAGCATACTGCATCATACTTTTATGGAGGGAAAAGTAGTGAGGGTTCTACCCTTCCACCCCAAAGACCCAAAACAAGAATCGCACTTTCAGACCATGTAAACCATTAAACCAAAAATAAAACTTAGTACCTAGGAAAATACGTAGGAAACTTTGTATTATGGATAACATAGTTCTCGGTAAATAACTTCTGAATTTGATGAAAGAATTTAAAATGACTATTGCTATAAAATATGAAAATTTATTTGGGCTGGAAGGGGTAAGACCTTCACTAATTGAAAAAATTAGGACTTGCAAAAAAAATTCTTAGAGTCCATATGGGACTTGGGAAAATAATTCCAGCGCAACCAGCGCAAAAAATTAAAAGAAATATTCTTGGTATAGGAATGTATTTTTACGAACCTTGTAATAAAAATTGATGAAATAACTAAAGTTCATCAAATAAAAATTGGTGGGGATATACAACAAGAAAGTTCTAAATTACCAGACTTTCTTTGGGTTAAATATAAAGGAGAACATCATTTTCCATCATTTGGATACAGGAACTTGATTAGATTTAAGACTTGATGAAAATGATTTTCCAAAACCTGGAGAAGAACCAATAAATCGTGTTGATGAAACGGCTTTGAAACATGATATAATATCTCGACAAAAAGCTGACATTAATTTAATTCAAAACCTTAATGAAATTCACGATCCAATATTCGGTGAAAGATTTTCAAGAGCAATTGCACAAATAGCGATGAAATCAAAGATTGTTTTAGGTGGTAAATCGATAATGATAAGGTTTTAGCAAGTGAATTACACAAAGAATAGAAATAATAAAGAATATTTAAAAATTAAAGTTTTTAACAAGGATGATATTTGGTCAGCAGATTTAATTGAAACATTAAATTCGAAAAATAATGAAAATTATAAATATACTAGTTAATTGCAAGGCGCCTAAGGCGCCCGTTGACAAATCATAAAATAAATGAACAGTTTGACATACTAAATATTTATTAAAAATTCAATTTCTTGTATTCTTAAGCAATTTGAAAATTATTTCTGTTATATATATGGAATGAAAAAAAAATTGCCAAAAAACTTAGAAAGCGCTTTTTCAAAACTCGTTATTCGTGTAAAAATTCTATGATAGTATTAGTGAGAGAGAGAATTTTTTTATGATATTGTTAGGATCAACCAATCAGCGAGCGTTATAGAATCAGTCAGTGAATCAGTCAGTGAATCAGTCAGTGAATCAGTGATGAGCGTAATTATATATTAGAATCCTAACAATCATTGATTTTTATACTAGATTTCCTAATAAATTATATGTTGATAATGGTACCAAGTTTTATAACCAAACATTTAAAGATTTTTTACAAGAAAACGATATTGAAATTTATTCAACTTGCAACCAATCAGATGAAAGATCATAAGGTCCATCACACAATACGGTCATTGAACGATTCAACAGAATACTTAAAAGTTTAATGTACAAAAAATTTACAGAACGAGGAAATAGAATTTGGATTGATATTGTACCAGATTTTATGAATTTTTATAATAATAAAGTTATAATAATAAAGAAAGTAATAATCCTGATTTAATCCAAGGAATTACACATGAAAATAATAATGCTAATAATGATTTGATTGAAAAACAAAAATTTAATGTAGGAAACAGAGTTAGAATATTTAAATAGAAAAAGAAATTTGAAAAAAGAAATTACTATCATCATGAAAATATATAACACAAAACCATTTATTTATAAACTACATGATTTGAATGATGAAGAAATATTAGGTAGATTTTATCAACGAGAATTAGAAAAAACTATTTTTTAATTTTTTCCTGCAAAACTTACAGACTTTTCAGGTTTAGCATTTATTGCTCTAGGAAAATCAATTCTTGGATCCTGAAAGGCCTTCGGATCAGAAAGATTTTCAATCAACAAGTCATCAGTATAACCAGAAACATAAAACTATTTCTTCTTATTTTTAAATTCAAATTTGATTACCTTTTTTACAATTAAAATGACAAAAAATGTTGATGAAGAATTCATAAACAAAATAAAATCAATAGTTGAAAATGATAAACCAAAAACAATAAATTATGATGGTATAAAAAGCATACATTTCAAAAGAAAAAATCAAAGAAGTTAAACATGAAGGAGGAATTCTTCCTTTAGCAGCTTTATTACCATTAATCTTTGGTGGTATAACAGCAGCAGCGGGAGCAACTACAGGGATAACTATTACTGGTAAAAATGTTAAAGAATCACGATTAACTGATGAATCTCGAGCTAAAATAGCACCAGAAACAAAATTTATAGAATCTCAAACTCCTGGCACAGTTATTGATTCTGGAATATTTCTTGAACCATATGATGGAAAAAGTTTAATATTAAACAAAGATCAACTAAAAAGTATAATAAAATATTTAAGTGGAATTTCTGATTTACCTATCACAACATTATTTTAAAATTATTTTTAGAAGATCTATACGTGGAAACTCAAATTTTTATATATTTTTTGAATTGAATAAACGTGATCGAGATAATATTTATCATGATTTATTTTCTACCTTGATGGAAAAATTAGACTTTGATAGATTAAGAAATCATTGGAATACAAGATATAATTATGTTGCCTTGTTTACTAATGCATCGATATTACAACGATTTGAAAAATATAGAAAGACAATGGAAGTATTTCCTACAATAGCAAGTGTTGAAGCATTAAATAATACTAGTAAAATATATTTTAATATTAATCAATCATCAAATTCTTTAGATATTTGTAATTCAAGATTATATTTCAAAGTTAAAGTAAGTAGAAATGTTGCAACTGAGAAATACACATTTGAACATAACTGGTTATTAAATATATTTACTGATATGGCTATAAAATTATGTTTATTTGGAACAGTTGTAAATGATTCAGTTAAAATAAATTTAGAGTCTCTTACTCTTTTGGTTCCTTCAATAACATTTAATCCGAAATTAGAAATTATTAAGTATTAAACCAATTAATGTAAGATAACTTCAAAGAATAACAACTAATATTGGTTGAGAGGAACAATATTCAGTTGGAAACCAACAATTTTAAATTCAAGACCTCGATATATATGTTTTTAGTATTTAAAGATGAATCTATTGAATTTATAAAAAATAATTCAAAATTTATACAATCACTTAGAGAAGATAAAGAAATAAAATCTTTACGTGTTCAATTAAATACAACTTATTTTTCAAAATCATTTGAAGAAGGCACTGCCGAAAATTCATGAATACCAAGAAAAAACATCAATATATTTACTGATTTATAGTGAAGCTTTTTAATAAATATAATGAGTAGTATGATGTGGGCTCCCCAGATCAGGAGCCCGCCAGATCACATACCCCCTCCCCCCCCCCCCCGAGAAAAATTTTTTTTTTAAATAAAAGGTCAAGGTCAAGGTCATTTAATTTTTAAATTAAATTTTTTGTTTTAATTAAGTGATCTGGCGGGCTCCTACTTTTTTTCATCCCAAAAATTAATGTTCCCACCAACGGATTTTATTGGACGATACCTCATCTTAAAGCCCAGTCCAAGACCTTTCGAATGAGCTATAGGTATCTTATATATCTTTAATAGTTTTAATGTTATTAACAATTGATGACCACCATCTTTTCAACGTTAAATTATTATTATTATTCAAAATATTATTAAGTGATCTGGCGGGCTCCTACTTTTTTTCATCCCAAAAATTAATGTTCCCACCAACGGATTTTATTGAACGATACCTCATCTTAAAGCCCAGTCCAAGACCTTTCGAATGAGCTATTAAAGGTATCATCATCATTAATATTAACAAAGAGAATGACTCCCCCAATGACTCACCCAACGATGCCTAATATTTTTAGAACGATGCCTAATATTTTTAGAACGATGCCTATTATTTTTAGAATGATGCCTCGTATTATTAGAATGATGCCTAATATTTTTAGAATGATTACGTCATAATTTTAGAACGATGCCTAATATTTTTAGAGCGATGCCTATTATTTTTAGAATGATGCCTAATATTTTTAGAACGATGCCTAATATTTTTAGAACGATGCCTCTTATTTTTAGAACGATTACGTCATAATTTTAGAACGAAGCCTAATATTTTTAGAATGATGCCTAATATTTTTAGAACGATTACGTCATACTTTTAGAATGATGCCTAATATTTTTAGAATGATGCCTAATATTTTTAGAACGATTACGTCATACTTTTAGAATGATGCCTAATATTTTTAGAACTAATAATTTTTGTTTTAATTTGTTTAAATCGTTGATTACATATTATTATTTTTTAATTTTCAATATTTTCTTTTAAAATATTAACGCCCGTGTGGAAGATGTTATTTTCAAAATTATTATTATTATTATTATTATTATTATTATTATTATTATTATTATTATTATTATTATTATTATTATTATTATTATTATTATTCTTATTATTTGCAATTATTCATAAAACTTAATTTCTACATCAATTTCATGATTTTCAACATTTTCATCATTTGCATGAATATTTTAATATTTTTCAATATTTTTCAATATTTCTTTACTATTATTATTAAATTATTATTTTTACAGTTATTTTGAAAGTTTTTCATCTTATTATTATTATTAATATTTTCAAAGTTATTTTCAAAGAATTATTATTATTATTTGCAAAGTTCTAATTATTATTTTTTTTTAGAAGTTTCATTATTATTATTTACTTACATATTCATAAAACTTAATTTCTACGTCAATTTCAGGATTTTCAACATTTTCATCATTTGCATTTTTTAATAATTATCAATTTTTTCATAATTTTCTACATTTTCAATATTTTCACGATTTTCAACATTTTCATGATTATTTCAGGAACTTTTTCATCAAATATTGTTCAAAGTATTATTTTCAAAGAATTATTTTCAAAGTTTTAATCAATATTATTATTATTAATATTATTATTATATATACTCCGAGTTTATCCGACAAGATATTCTGTCCCCCTATGGGTATTGGTCACAAGGGTACTACTCACATTCAACATGTCGTAAATTATTTTCAAATACAATTTCAAAGTATTATTATTATTATTATTATTATTATTATTATTATTATTATTATTATTATTATTATTATTATTATTATTATTATTATTATTATTATTGCAAATATTATTCAAAAACATAAAATATTTTTACACATACACACACAACCCATTAACAATTATTATTATCAATATTAGTGAAAACCTAAATATTTTTTATACAACCCATTAAACTTTATTATTATTATTATTATTATTATTATTATTATTATTATTATAATTAGTCAAAAACCTAAAATAATTTTTACACACTAAGTTATGGGGTAGAGAATTATTATATGTTTGCAATATTCTGTGTTTGCCTTCACGGGAAGTTGACAATAATTTTACACACACATTCTATATACACATACCTTGTTTAACATGGGTGTATATACTCCTAGTCTATCCGACAAAATATTCTGTCCCCCTATGGGTATTGCTCATATGGGTACTAGTCACACTCAACATGTCGCAAGGGTTTTCGAGTTTAAAGCATATTATGGTTTATTAAGGTTAGTAAATAAAACTTATAACACCTACTATTTTTAATAATATTTAAACGATAAAAATCAAGACAAGAGAGGACAAGGCAAAGTTTATGCATTTAGTATTGCCAGGCCTAATGAGCAGTGACCAAATATCTGTGCCTGAAAGACACGGTGGATATTTGTTCGCGTCCACAAGGGTCATCTGTGCCTCCCCCAAGTGGGGTCAGAAGAACCTGGGCATTATAGCTTTCCGTACGGAACATTACGCCTAGCATGGGTAGTCAACTACCAGCACATTCGAAACGTATAATTTCAAAATACATGCGTCATTGGCACTATAACCAAATTAATTAATGTTTTCACTAACACAAATATATATTTACAGAGGCATCCCACTAGTTAGATTACAACCGCCCACCACGACGATCAGCTTGTAAATATATATTAATTAAGGGATAAAGAGGACCCACCCAACCCTATTATATTTAATTTACAAATTTTTCTCGCTCTTCTGCTGGTAATCTATCTCAAAATTATCATCTCCATCAGGCCATTTGGAATACATCTTGCAAATTGGACGTATTTCTTAGTTTCTGATGCGGTGTCAACTATCATTGCTAAAATTTAAAAGCCATTAACTTACAGATGTTATTTATCATTTTATCGTCAGAAATTAAATTCTACCTGACTATTAGGCAACTGTTATTTGTGGTATACTTTTTCAATGACATTTCCCACCATAAAACACAGATACCTAAATATAATATATTTATTTTAAAGAATTAATTCATGTCTTACATTATTAATAATATTCTTCAGGTGTAACGAATATTTTACAATATCTAATTGTTAAAACATCGGTTTTCCCATTTTTCTTGACATTCGTTGAAAGAAAGTTTACATAATTTAAGTCTGATAAGTAAACATTCATGTTGAAGGACACCTACAATCAGCTAATTCATTTAAAAAATCCAGAACATAACTCCTTTAGTGTTTCACCATTTTGTCTGGTTCATCTTCCTCATAATCATATAATTCATGTTTTAATAAGAAATCTCTAAATCTAAAAACTATAACTCCTTTAGTGTTTCACCATTTTGTCTGGTTCATCTTCCTCATAATCATATAATTCATGTTTTAATAAGAAATCTCTAAATCTAAAAACTATAACTCCTTTAGTGTTTCACCATTTTGTCTGACTCATCTTCTTCATAATCATATAATTCATTTTCTTCATTACTAAGTAAAATAATTAAAATATTGTAGTAAATTCTTTATTTACTTACTTTATGGATACTAAAACGAAAGAAATAAAGTCATATCATAATTATATTTAATTAATTTAAATTTAAATAATTTAAATTTAGTATTTAAACATATTTAAACAATTTAGTTATTTAAGCATATTTAAACATTATTATATAGTATTTATAAAATATTATAATATTATAATTTTATGTATTCTAAATTTATTAATAAATACAGTATAATTTTATATAATATTATAATATTATGTACACTTATATATCCTTCATTTAATTTTTTAAATTCAAAAATTTATAATGAAGATTTTTTGAATTAAAAAATATTCTGTTAGTATTTCCATGCAGAAAACAACGAATTCAATAATTAAAATCTTAATTTTCATGTTGTTAGGGTTGTGGCCAGAAGTTAATCGCCATCTAATCGTTTGTTCTCAATTTCGCTCATTTTTGTTCAAAACATTCAGGAGAGTTGTTATCTGGAAAGTTTCTTTTAGCTCAGCTTTCTTTAAACACTCACGGCATTCTTGAAAGATGTGACACTGGAAATAAATTAACAATGGGTGGTCTTGCATACATGTTGTTGGTTTGAACTGTTGATTTATTTTAGAAATATGTATATTAAAAACATTTAAGGTATCATTCAGTAAAATAATATAGTATTTTTGAGTATTTTTTAGTTGATTTATAAATAACAGTATTTTGATATATCAATAAAGACCATATACTCCTAGTTTATCCGACAAAATATTCTGTCCCCCTATGGGTATTGCTAGCAAGGGTACTGGTCACATTCAACATGTCGCAAAGGTATATTAATCATTTAGAAATTCTTAGGTAATTTAGTGAGATGATCAGAAATTCGTGAATATTTTAAATGTAACTTTACACTTATGTCGAGCGACTAATTTATTGGTTAACTTTGTAGTCATTTAAAGCAAAAATTAATTTATTCATCTAATGTTCGTTACAATAGTTAATAATATGAGAAAACATGGTCATTATTCATTGATAATTTTAAATTCTTTATCATTTGGAGTAAATTTGTTTGAGGCAAAAATAATTAAAGGAGTCATAATAGAAATATGGTTATCATTTATCCAATTAAGGGGCTTATTAGTTAGAAATATATATTAAAAAGTAACAATTATTTTCTAATTTAATTAGATGATCATTAGACGTAATATATCTTTGCGAGAAATTTAAGATGTTTGAGTAACCAAAACATGGATATTTTGTACGATAAATTTATGAATATTGGTTAATTTAGTCATTAAAATAATAATAACAACAACAAAGGAAAGGATACATTTATTAAACATCAAATTTTTTATACAACAACCAAGCTAAACAATGTTGACCGCATGTTTGTGTCAAGGGATTTTGAAACATTGTTTTATTATATACAATAGGTTTCCCCATTGTTTGTAGTTTTGATACCAACAAAGCAGGGTAATAGAAACCCATTGGATCGAACACGAATATATTACTAGGTTTCATATATATAGCAATCCAATGTTCTCCACCAAGATGAGACGATTGAGTATTGACGATTATGGCTTGATTATTGCTCAAATATGGGATTTTATCAAGAGGAAAAACTCCTACAAATTCATTTCCCAATATCTGTTTTCCAATTCTATTGACCTGAACAGAACTACTTTAATAAATTAAACAGTATTGAAAAACTTACTCCATGACAACTTTTTGTGTTTCTGTATACATTTATACTAGCACGGTTCTATTTGCAGTAATTTGAACTTCATTTTCAAATACCCCATATATTATAACATGTACTGGTTCAGTAATGGCCTTTGCAAACTTAATATCCAGTCGTAAATTCCCATTTTGGGGTAATTGACTCTGATTTAAATCAAAATCGGGAGCTAAAACAAATGTGAAAAATGGATATTTGCTTTTAAATTCTTCTAGAGTAATTCCACAATTCAAATTTTTATCTAAATAACCCAGATTTCTAACAATACTCTGCATATATGTCGCACAGTAATTATCATTCTCGAAATCTTGAGTATATGTTTCTCTATAATCAGTATTTTTCGACAAAGTCAATGAAGTAACACCAAAGGTTTTGAAAATTGAGCTGGAAGCAGTATACGATCCATTATATTGAGTTTCACTTTGAAATGTTACCAGAATAAAATTAGGCATTCTTCTGTCACCAAATATTTGTTCTTTATAGAATGATGAAGCACCTTTAGCAATAGCAAATTGTACAATTTCCTTTGTTTTTAAAGGATAAATTGCATGTTTTGAATTAAGACCCAATTGATGACCCGCTAATACCGACGGGTCTACTCGAACTCTTCTCACCAATAATTTTGCATCAACTAATTGACATATTGGTGCACCAGTTGCACTAGTAAGAGATAATGCAGAATCGGACCTTTTCAATCTAATATGTATATTAACTCCCGGTAGTAAATATTTCGGTTGATCCATAAAATCAAGTTGTAATGATGAGCACATAGTGAATACTTTTGAACCTTTAACCCACTTTTTTCTTTCATCATCTGTTGCTGCATAACCCATTGGAGTAAGACATGTATTTTTAGTATCAGAATTGTAATTTAAAATAGTTTCTATCAAAGCCTTGTGAATGAATGTATTATTTCCGCCCTCAATCTTGATATTATTAAATCCCAACACTGCATCTTTAAACAGAGTATGAAACATGAAATTGTTTGGTAATACATCCGCATTGGCATCCAAAACCTTTCTATCTTTATCTACAACTTTGATCTGAACAGTCAATAAAGTATCGTTCAAATCTAAATATTCAGTTTGCGAACCATTAATATAAAACTCGATATCATTTCTACTATCAGTAATTGAATTCATAGGAAAAACTTCTTCAAATGCCCCAAATTCTATTACAGCCTGGGGCGATGGTCTATCAAATATACATAATTCGGATTTACCACAAATCATTTTGCAAATATAGTTCCATGTCCTTTCATTCGTTTGTTTATACGCGATATTCCATGCCCTTTACGTTTTGGAGCCGGGGCTGGAGGCGTATCTTTTTGAAACATACCAGCAACTCCAGGTAGAACCTTCCCTAACTCAGCTAAAGCATTTGTTTTTAGGGATGGTAATATTTTCTGTTCATTCATAATCACATCTTTAGCAGTTTTCATGCCAAAACTACCAATACGTTTAAGAATAGGAAGTGCAAATCTCCCTATTGTTTTTAACCAACCTGATCCGTACTGTTTACCAATAAAATATGGTAATTCACCGCCAGATTGGCTATCGCTATACATACTAATAATATCGGAATTAGCCATCTACTTTACGAAAATGTAGTGTCAAATGAGTTTTTGAGTCTTTTGGGAAGTTTATAAGTTTTCCACTATCGTCACGAATATTTATTTCTATATTGTTTATACATGAGCTTGCTATTGGTAAATACATGGGATTATCTATATTTATATTGACAACTTCATCATGTTCATATTTTCCAATCCATACCGATTTCAATAGAGGAACACTGGAATCACCAACTATTATAGGCTCAATAATATTAGTATATATGAACATTTGTTGATGATGTTCAAGTATTCTTGGTTTACGTATACCAGCCGATTTTTCCCGATATTGCTGCTTCTCTAATCCAAGTGTATTTGTCAAATTTTTATCAAATGTAACTTCGCAAATGTCATCATTCAAACTAAAGGTAAATAACAATTCTTTCACAATGTCCAAATTTTTAAATATGTGTGAACAATTATACTTTAAATATTTAAGTAATACATCAAGTTTATCAATATATAATTCGTCAGCGAAGGTGAATGATTCTTCAACTTCATTATTATACGACACTGAAATTTTGATTTCTTCTTTCATTACACTGTTTGCTTCAAATAGATCAAAGCGTAATAAATAATCTGTTTCCATAACTTCATTTTTCAACTTATTGCAACCCATTCGTCTGGCATCTTCAATATATTCGAATGTTATTGTAAATGGTTTAAAATCACAACTGATATTTAATCCATCCTTGTAAAACATAGAGCAATGCGGATCTAATATTTGATTCGGAATATGATATGTTTTATCATAATTACTAATAATAAAGATACCACTACATGTTTTCATAACATTCCTTTTGAAATCAATCTTACATTGACTATAAAATGGGAATGTATTGTACACGAATGTAAAATCTTGCAGTGCAACTTCCCAGTCGCCATTTAAAGAAATCGGATTCTGGAGATTGACCATGATTTTTTACTGGCTTGATTATCTGGATGAATTAATGGGCAACTATTGCTTGGTAAAATAGTATAAAAATTCACTTTACTAGGTCCTTTTCTGATATCCATGATGGGTTTTGATAACCATGCCATTTGACATAGTATTGTTTATCCTTGCCGACCTTTTTAGTTTTCAATATCTTTTGAATTCTAAATACTTTTGGGGGAGGAATAACTTGTAATTCTTGTTCATAAAATTTTCCTTGTACAATATTGTTATCATTGTCTTTGATGACATACATTACAGGATTCTGTTTAGTATTTATTTTTGAAATTACAAAGATTTCATCACTCCAATTCGTATCGAAATTTTTAATAAATGGTGATGCACTAATTTTACTAATTCTAACATGATCACCTACTTTATATTTCGGTTTTGTAATTTTTACAGGTTTTTTAGAATAGATTGTTTTTGACGTGATATCAATCGGCCTTAATCCATTCAGTCCTTGATGTGATGAGTGATTATAACTGGTTATTATTTTTGGTAAAACCAATACCCATTTTTTATTACCTTGATGCACAAATATTTTCTTTAATCTATCTCTCAAAGTTCGGTTAAATCTTTCAACATGAGCAGCTTTGTATTGAGAATGTACTGAGTAATGGTTTATTTTCAATTTATTGAGGATTTGCTTGACTTTACTGTTGTAGAATTCTTTACCTAAAATAATAATAATAATAATAAAAATAATAATATTAATACCTAAATCAGTTTGCAAGTTTTTAGGATGTCCATCTTTAAATAAATGATTAACAGCTTTGGACATTTCATCTGCAGATTTTGCCTTGACGGGTATTGCTCGGGCAAACCGACTGAATACATCAATACATGTTAAAATATATTTATACCCATTGTTAATTTTCGAATAGGGTATCATCTCCATCAAATCCATTTGCCATAAATCATTTATTCCATATGTTTTATATGTTCTTGTTGGGAATCGTTTCTGCATTGGTTTGTTCAAACTGTACGCAAGCTGGTCTGATAACCACTTCTGAGTTTCCTTTTTCGAATTCGGAACTCTTTTCCTTAATTTTGCCACTCCACCAAAACCGGCTTCGTCTTCCGGGTTCGTCCAAATCTTCTCCATTACAGCAAGAAGATTTAATATTAAATTTAATGTCTGGTAATGAAGGATTAGCACCCATTGTTTATGATCGACTTCCTATTATTCCACCTAATAATGATATTGCTAAAGGTATCAATGCACCGATAAATCCCCCTTGTTGTTTATATATAATTTTTCTCATTTGTTGACGATTTTTATTATTTACTAATGATAGCAAAGGTTTCCTATGTTTACTCAATAATTGCTTTTTAGATTTACTGATTTTAATCTTGCCTTTGACTACTTTAAGTATAATATCGAGTAAATCATCGACAACATAATTTGGAAATGATTGCAAAATACTGTTTCTTTTCATACTTGGTGTCTTTAACAGTGTATTGAAAAACGGGAAACTCCGATGATTTTTAACAACTTTTACTTTCTTAGTGGTTTTACTTTTAGGTTTAGGTTTAGGATTTTTCGAAATAAGATTCATTGCAGGAAAATTTTCTGTAATAAGTTCCTTAGATGGAGTATAACTAGTTGTTGGTGGAACTTTTGGTTGTTTTTTACCCGATATCCGTGTTTTTGAAAACATGATTTATATGTTTTCAACTTTGTTTTGAACTTTGTTTATATACCATGGCACCTTTTGGGTTGAAAATATCTGTTTTTACGCGTATATCATCAGGACATTGTTGTGTGAAATCGAGAAATATATACCCATGTGGTATTTTCGTAGCATCTTGAAATGCATTGATAAGAAAATTACGGTTATTAGGGTATGCTTGTCGTCCAAGAAAATCGATGACAGTTGCGTCTCTAGGATTCTTGAAAATAACTAAATATTGTACATTTAAATTACGTGTTCGATGTGCACCACCTTGATGAAATAGATTTTGGGTTATGAAAATAACTGTTACACCAACATGTCTGCTGATTTTTGTGAATAAATTATTAAAGTCCTTTTCTTTATTGGCTTCTTGATACAAATCATCGATAATGATGACGTCATCTTTCTTCAAACGACTTGACCAGTTTTTATCAAAGCCCTTTACTATTTTCATGTTTTTCAACTGACAGAAACTTGATTGCGTCAATCCGTGTTCTTCGTCGGCGCCCTTATGCCAATAAATATTGTTGAATTTTGTTTTAAACAAATTTGATTTTAGTAATTTACAAACAAATAAAGTTTTCCCGCTACCACTTGGACCAACGATTTGGTATACTGCATCATTTCGTAATTCCATTATTTTTTGTTTTAAATTTAAACTATATAATTATTGTTTATATTGATAATTTAAATGAACTCTGTTTTTAAACACCTATATATATCAAAGTTTTTAAAATTATTTCATTAAAATGCTTTCAAATATAAATTACAGGGCAAAAACTGATGTATCAAAAATGGTATTTCCAATAGGGAAACCACAACAACTTATCAATAGAAGTAATAAATATCCAATAATATATTTCAAAACTGGTAAATGTAGAATTATGGGGTGTAAGGAAATAATCAAAGCTAGTGAATATAATGTTTATGATTTAGAAATACAATCGATAACCGTAACTTCCGATATAGGTTTTTCTTGTAATTTAAATAAATTAGCTAAATTAATACCATGCTTTTATGAACCAGAAATATTTCCAGCTTTGAGATATATAAAATATAACCCTATGTGTGTAAATATATTCGCTAGCGGTAAGATAGTAATTCTTGGAATAAAAAATATTGATTACAAATGTATAGTTGATAATATCATATCTGAAATTAAATCAATAATTGAAGGAAAAGAATTTTTAGATTTTTTATTATCACTTAATTAATTATTTATCATTCAATTAAAACAAAAACATGCTGCAATCTGATTGGATGATAAACAATAGTCATAGGTATAAAAACCCTGTACCATTTCATTTTAATCATAATTCACAATGACCAAGAAAATTTCAAGCACTGAAAAACCAAAAGTAGTTCCAGAACTTGTACAACCTGTTCAAATGTTCCACAACTACAAAATGTATTTTTTAAAAGAAGAAATCAATATGAAATTGGTGTCGCCGATCAAGCTTATTCCTACCCAATTTCAATTCTTAACCGGCACGCTTTCAATGTTAGATATTAAAACCATAGATGATGTTTTCAAAAGGTTGAATACGAATCTATCATGCAATCAAAATGCATTTTTCAACAACCGATATGCAAAATTTTATGATTCCTTTGATGAAATCAGTTTCAAAGAAAACGAAAATTGGTATATAACAATTGCAATCCAAGGATATAAAGTTGATAATAATGATGTGTATTCTCCAATTTGGAAAATTATGTCTGCTAGACTTTCACAGTTATTTTAATGTTGTATTTAATAAATGTATTTAGTTATATTTGTTTTCGCTTATATTCTATATTTTCTATAAACAAATATATACTATAGTTTTAAAATACTAATAATGACTACAGAAAAAGGTTAATATGATTAGTTAATTATCAAATTATTTAATATTTAGAATTTATAATAAACTTTTTATTGGAAAAATTAGCTGAAATATCTGGTGTGAAAATGGAGGATATATTATCTGTTACCAATGCATTAAATATAAACTGGGTAGCGGAGAGTGAAGATTCGGGATTTGATGAAACAGATGAAGAAAACACTCAAGATGATGAGGAAAGCATTCAAGAAATTGATGAAGTTATGGAGGAATTTACGGATACTGAACCGTGTGTATATAGGGATTGTATAGATCATGTTGTTGAAAATGTTATGAACTGTGGAGATGATGAATGTGAATGTGTTAATAAATTTTAGTGTATATTTAAAGAATAATATTTAGAATTTAGAAAGTTTTGTCTTGAATATTTTTAGTAGTAACTTTGTGAACAGTATCCATGTGACTTGTTGAGTGTGACCAGTACCCTTGCTAGCAATACCCATAGGGGGACAGAATATCTTGTCGGATAAACTATATAATAATAATAATAATAATAATAATAATAATAATAATAATAATAATAATAATAATAATAATAATAATAATAATAATAATAATAATAATAATAATAATAATAATAATAATAATAATAATAATAATAATAATAAAATAATAATAATAATAAAAATAATAATAATAATAAAATAATAATAATAATAATAATAATAATAATAATAATATTAATAATAATAACAAATTAAGTTAATATGTAATCGATAATTAAAACAAAAATTAATAGTTCTAAAAGTATGACGTAATCGTTCTAAAAATATTAGGCATCATTCTAAAAATATTAGGCATCGTTCTAAAAGTATGACGTAATCGTTCTAAAAGTATTAGGCATCGTTCTAAAAATATTAGGCATAGTTCTAAAAATATTAGGCATCGTTCTAAAAGTATGACGTAATCATTCTAAAAATATTAGGCATCATTCTAAAAGTATGACGTAATCGTTCTAAAAATATTAGGCATCATTCTAAAAATATTAGGCATCATTCTAAAAGTATGACGTAATCGTTCTAAAAATATTAGGCATCATTCTAAAAATATTAGGCTTCGTTCTAAAATTATGACGTAATCGTTCTAAAAATAAGAGGCATCGTTCTAAAAATATTAGGCATCGTTCTAAAAATATTAGGCATCATTCTAAAAATAATAGGCATCGCTCTAATAATATTAGGCATCGTTCTAAAATTATGACGTAATCATTCTAAAAATATTAGGCATCATTCTAAAAATACGAGGCATCATTCTAAAAATAATAGGCATCGTTCTAAAAATATTAGGCATCGTTCTAAAAATATTAGGCATCGTTGGGTGAGTCATTGGGGGGAGTCATTCTCTTTGTTAATATTAATGATGATGATACCTTTAATAGCTCATTCGAAAGGTCTTGGACTGGGCTTTAAGATGAGGTATCGTTCAATAAAATCCGTTGGTGGGAACATTAATTTTTGGGATGAAAAAAAGTAGGAGCCCGCCAGATCACTTAATTAAAACAAAAAATTTAATTTAAAAATTAAATGACCTTGACCTTGACCTTTTATTTAAAAAAAAAATTTTTCTCGGGGGGGGGGGGAGGGGGTATGTGATCTGGCGGGCTCCTGATCTGGGGAGCCCACATCATACTACTATAATGTCAATTATTCTCAAGATCCAATGACATATTCCATATTCATCCATATTTAGCATATGTTGATGCATGTAAAGTAGATCCGCAATTAAACATGATAGAATAGTACCGACTGTAACAACAATAACCCAACAACTTGAACGTGCAGCTGCAAAACCGCACAACCGAAAACCCTACAGATCTACAGATTACAGTTTCATAAAATGTCAAAGATCGTTCTATATCTTTAATTGCATATTGTTATGTATAATGTCACGAACTTGTACCTTGGAACTAGTTCTGTCACATGATAAATAATAGTGATAACCTTGTTGTATTTGTCGTTGCAAGTCTTGCATTTTATTATGTAAATTCCTTGACAAATGTTTGACGGTACATGAGATATTTTTATCCCAAACATGCTTGGACTTATTGAATCGTCCGAAACTTTCCACGATACTTTCAAAGAAGAGTGATACTCGTCTGCAGCCAGTTCGACTTTCTCATATGTTAATTGGATTTCTAAATTAAATTAAAATAAAATATACAAAATTATTTTTTAATAAATATAAATTGAATCAAGATTAACAGTTTGAGTGAGCGCTGAACTAAAGCAGTTTATTGTATGGGATTCTTTCTTCGTTTTTTTAAAAGAAAATGTCAGGCACTTATTTTAGACACAGAAAAAACCTAATATTACAATTTGATGATGAGTCGGCCTTCTTTTCATTAGGATATTTAACTTCGATGTTTAAAATTAATATAAACATTACAAGCTTTGTGATACCCAGTGCAAATTCCAATAGTAGACTAGTTTCGAGCTTTTGGTTCTCATTAGTATTACGCAGGAGACGCGAAGATTTCTCGTCGCGCCTGGTTAGTATACAATTTTGCTGATTAAACTTTATTGCATACTTTCACTGGTACACTGGAAATCACATCGCTTGCAAATTAGCTAAATCACAGAAAAAATATCTGCAAACTTGTAAACATGGCGTATGAAAAATCATATTCGCCTCTGGAGACACCGTCATACACAGAAACTGTTTACAAGTGCATCCGTAAACCTTTAGCATTTTTAACTTGTAATGGTGTAAAATATTTTTTACGGATGTCTAACATTAAAAATTAATGTTGAAATTAATGTTCAGAATTGTGGTGGTTTTCTTGTCAGTGTTAAAGTATTGTAAATAATTACATTTGGATTTATATTCTATTTCAAATATGCTAACTTTGGCCATTAAGGTTGTAATTTCTTTAGTTTAAAACGTATGCCATTATAAGTGGATCACCTGTAAGTACACAAAAGTAAAAAATGCCAAAAAATACATTAAAATTAAAATATTTGAATTTTCAAGACCCATAATAATTTCAAATGTTTACATTCATTAATTGTAATTTATTAAATGTTTTATAAAAATATAATTGCTGCTTTTTATTTAACACATCACCAACTTCCATAGATACTCCGTCAAATGTATAATATAAATGTATCTGCTGGTTTGACCTAAGCAATCAATAAATAATCTCTGGAAATTTGTACTATCCAATAGAAATGTTGCCGCTAGTGAATATTATATTGCAAATATTATGATGATAAATATATTCAAATCAGATCAATAGTTTTACTTTGGCTTCTAAGGTAATTTATCGCCTGCTGGGTTGGTAATCAAGATGTTAAGATAATTCAAGTTGGAGAAGAACAACAATAATGCAACAATTTTATCAAATTTTATATAGACTGTTATTATAAAGTTGTTAGGATATTAATTAAAGCAAGAACTTTGATTTAAATAAATATTCATTTCTGTTTCGCTTGGTTTCTTTCGGTTCAGAAGCTTTATGTACTGTCTAAATGAGGGAAGGAACTGATAGACTAATCAATGATAAATGTTTTTAAATAAAGTTTTCGAAATCACGTCAATTAATCAACAATAAAACAAACTTTTTGATTTCGGCAACTGAACAATTTCAATTATGCTTTGAGTTTCAGTTCGTTTAAGCAAGAGCACATAGAAAAATGGATAAAAACCCTTTGAGCACTCGATCGAATTTGTGCATGTCTATTTAATAAATATAATTATTTTCACTAAACATAAATATTACTTCTGTAATTATTTGTTTGTTCAAATTCTTTGTTTCACTAAATACCAGCTCGTTTTGTTTGGAAATTGATGATAAAATTAAAATCTTTTCATAGAGTCCAAGATTGAAGGTCTCGTCCATTACAGGATTGATAATGTTGTATGAAAAAACTGAAAATTTATAAATATTATTATTTTATTAAAAATCAAAAAGCTCATACTGATAATAATGATAAGGATAATAATAATAATAATAATAATAATAATAATAATAATAATAATAATAATAATAATAATAATAATAATAATAATAATAATAATAATAATAATAATAATAATAATAATAATAATAATAATAATAATAATAATAATAATAATAATAATAATAATAATAATAATAATAATAAAATCTTGGTCACATAATGATTTATTAATAAAAAGCTATTTATAATTAATTTACATAAAATAAAATTGAAGACTTAATATTTTTAGAATAAAATATAAAATATAAGATTGAAAATTATATTATATTAAAATTTACAATCATTACTAATATATTAAAATTAATTATAAATTAGTTATAATTATAAAAAATCTTATTTATTAAAATTTATTTTTTTTAGTTTCTTAATTTCGAATTACGAAATAAAATGTTTAGAAAATTATTTCCAATTCAACAGTAAAAATGTCAATAATGCATATATTATGAAATAAACTGTAAAAGATATAAATAAATTAACCAAATATATTTCATAAACAAACTAAATAAACATTTATTTTGCTAACGGAAACATAATTATAAATAATTATAAATTATCTCTGTCCAGTGTTGGCGTGATTCATAAAACAAACAAATTTTATAATTATTTATGAGACAAAATTTGTATAAAACTTTGAGAAATTAATTGATTTTTTGGGGCCCCAAGAACTGTGAGATGTAAAATATCCATGTAAATATATCCTCATATAAGTATGCAAGTTTCATAATCGAATGAAACCCAATTCATGGCGGCCATCACCTCTGAATCCTCCAAAATTTTGAATATTTATCTTTTTGTTATTAGCCTTTGATTTTTAAAATTCTATAATTTCCATATTAATACTTGCAAGTCAATAGATGAAAATAATATACGACATAGCCGAAATCCACACTTGATAAAAACTATTCCGAAATATCATGTACCCAATAATATATTGTTTTGACCTATAGTCTTACAAATATTAATATGAAAATTATTGAATTTAAACTAGATATACGAAACCGGTCAATTTTTGTCAATAATCATTTCGTCAACATGGTGGGGTTCAGTAAGAATAGGTATGCAATTCTTCACCGTAAATCGACAGTTAGATATCTATAATAAATCTCAGTTACTTTGTGATTATCAAGGTTTGTGAATTTTTTATAATACTATAAATATATTATTTATCAACATATCAAAATTATGTTATTTCTATATATCTATAACACCAGACATGTCAAACTCGCGGCCATGCAAGTACTTACTTGGCAGTAGTACACTGTAATAATGGAATTTTAATAATTGATAGTAATAATGATAGACTTTTGAAGATATAATAGTACTGTAGGAATAAAAGTTGTGGGTTCCGGCTTGATTGCCCGTAGGTTAAAATGTACATTTGCTTATTTTTATTATTCTGGCAACACCGGTTGCGTTGACAGTCGCCCCACAGCACATAATAAATAGCTAATTAACACTAAGAAACAGCAACATTTTTCTTCGTGTGGATGTGTGCGCAGTTATCAGTGACGCAGTGTTGTAATGAACTGCTTGATGAGGTGCATCGGTGCATCCAACGCAAAAAATCTTTCTTTTTGAATATAAAAATTACAAACAATTTAAGCAGTTATCATAATATTTTCCGCCTATAAAGGTAATGTTCAAAATATTTTTATAAAAAAAAAATTATCTTAATTTAAAATTACAAGGCAAAAAACAAACTCATCACTCAGTTGTACGATGATATCAAATGCTTCATTGCAAAACTAAACTTATGGATGACACAAATGTTAAGTAAAAATTTGGTTCATTTTCCTAACTGCAAAGAACTCAACAACAATATCAATACTGAATCCATATTTACGTTTTCTAAATACGAAAGTCACCTGCGTTTGTTGTTGGAAGAATTTCAGAATAGATTTAGTGATTTTTCATCTTTGGATGAACAATTTTCATTATTCTCAGAACCATTCAATTTTAACTTTGTAAAAGTAAAAGAAAATTTGCAGAAGAAGAAAAAATACAGTCAGATTTTACACTCAGATCTAAGTGTCTAGAAGTGGGGATAGCTGTATTTTATTCATACCTCCCCAAAAGTTATCCGAACTTAAAAAACTGTCCATGAAAATTATGGCAATGTTAGGTTTCACTTATTTGTGTGAACAGTTATTTTCATTTATGAAATCAACCGAAACATCCCAAAGGATAAAGCTTAATGATAAACATTTGTCATCCTCAATGAAAGTGTGAACGACAAATACATTTAAGCCGAATATAAAATCAATTGTTATGAAAAAGAGGCATCAAACCTCAGGGCAAAAATAATTGTATTTGTAATAAATAAATTGTTTTAAATAGTAAAAAAAATTTACTTTTAAAATTTCACATTCAAAATTAAACAAAGAGTTTTAATAATTGTTACAAAACAATTTAATCAATGAAATAATTTAAAATTAAACACCACATGCACTGAATTTAATATTAAAAAAATATTCATATGATTTTGAACATTGATTTTCTATATAACCTCTCCCAATATGGAAACACAAATATGAAAACAATATTCTCTGCATGCGCACAACTCATTAATTCCTTATTGTTCACACCAATAATAATCAATCCCCTCAGTCAACAGTGATCAATATTTATATTGCATTTGTATTAATTCTGCAATGTTAAAGAAAATACCTAAATTCATTAAAATAAAAGTTGTTTCAATATTTCATTTGACACCCGATCAGTATTTTAAAAATTAAATAATTGTTTAATGATATCTTTTACGTTTTACAAATACACTTTTATGAAATTTGATTTAATGGATATTTCAGATAGTACACCTGTTTGCGAAAGTTAATATTGTCTATAATATACGCTGGTGTGCACACCAGTTGAGGCGAGTCACCATTTATATGACAATGTTAACTTAATTTCATTTTTTCAATTTTTCAAAAATCGTTTAAAGGTAAGTTTTTGGATTAAAGTAATTTTTAGGACTTGAATTTTGATTTTATATAATTATGAGATCATTATTCAAGTTCTTAAATATTACTGTTAGTCATCATTTATAATATAACACTGATAATTAAATTTCAGGTGTTTTTTAGGAATTTTATGATATTTTATTTGGATTTATTTCGTAAAAATGTAAGTTAGATATTTTTATAATTATAAATAAATAAAGTAATCACCAAACATTTATTTTTTAAAACATTTAGGAAAGAATGGATAAAATAATTTTTTAAGTTTTTGTAATCTTCTTTCGAATTTTGTCATTTTCTGTAATTCTATGAAAATATTAATTTGTTAAAATAATTTTTTAAAATTTACGATTTGCGATTTTTTTCTGCAAATTCAAAGATGTCGAAGGACATTCTTCAATATCTTTAAATCTATAGAAATTTTATATTCTAAACTATTTTATAATTAAATCTTACGATGTATTTTCTTCTTTTTCTTCTTTTTTTTGTGCATAACTTTTAAATAATTTGAAAATATAATTATATTAATTATATGTTAATCATTGTTAATTTCGGAAAAAAACACTTTATTAATTTTGTATGTATTTTTCATTATGTGTGCTGTGTTTGTATGCTTAATTATTTTCTCTCACTTTTTAGATTCCTATAATAAATATGTTAACTTTCGCAGCATTACATTTTTACATATAGGTAAGTTTGTGTGTTCCTATAATATATATTTATTGATTTTTTTTAGATTATAGGCTATGTTAACTTTCGCAATTAGGTGTATTAAAATTGAAGAGAAGGTTGGTAAAAATTGAAAATCAGATCATACATTTAATTTCTAATGAAAATGAGATAATAAAATTTAAAATTAGTAAGATTAATTAAAGTAAAATAATAAAAATAAATAATTAATTCTATATTTACCATTTTGTTTCATGTCGGATATATTGTTCCTCAAATCTTCATATTTTGATGGCGAGTATTTCAAAAACATTGTATTAATTCTGGCATTATCTAAAAAAATATAATAATTATTTTATTATATAATTTGGTTTGTATGAATGTATGTTAAAGCCTTTATTAATTCTCACTATATAGAATATTCCTGATGAAAATTTGAAAATTATTACTTTCTCATCCTTCCGTTTTTCACATTAAAATTTTTTAGCAATATTTACTTTTTTATTAAAAACAAATTTAAGCTACAGAAAGTTCAGCGTAAAACAGTAAAAAAATTGTGCCGATTTTATACTACATGCGTGCTGTGTTAACTTGCATACCTACGAAGATGCTACAGTTTCCCCTCGTAAAAACGCCTAGGCGTTGTGTTCCAGGAGTACGCCCATTGGACAGTTAATTCGAAGTAACCAATCAAATTCAACATAAATATTTTTACTAATTTATTTATCCAAAAAATTATCAAATTACTAACCTCTCTTGGTTTAAAAAAAACTATTCCATGATACTTTTAATGTTTAATTACAATATAACATTATATGTTTAATGTGTAAATATTATATAAATTTATGGAATGTTATTTGTATCCTTGCTAATATTTGTTGTATTATTTATTTTTATTTTAGAGACCATAAACATGAGCGTAAAAAGAAAGTCGTATTCATCAGGGGTCGGCAACCTATGGCACGCGTGGAGTTATCAATTGGATTTTATGTTGTTTGTTTTTCAATTAAATATATTTAAAAATTAATTTTGGTATCAAATTATTTTCATAAAGAACTGTATTATTTAATATGACAGACATATAACATTACTTATTTGTTAAAAGAAATAAGGTGGCACCCTGAATTATTTGGCAGAGTGACTTGGCACATCACAGATAAAAGGTTGCCGACCCCTGTATTAGAAGAATGGCTCTTAATCTAAAACAAAATTATAATTTGGAATAATATAAAAATTTTAAATCAGCAAGTGGCTGACCAATATTTTTGCTGAAATGCGATTAATATAATAATGAAATATTATTATTATATTTTAAGTATCATTATTAATTATTTGAATGAATTATTTTTTATGAATATATTTTTTATGTTTTTTTTATGTTTATTTTATTTAAATAAATATTGAATTATTCTACTGAAAAAATAGTATTCATATATTTATTTTTCGTACAAAAATTTGAATTTCTAATACAACCCCTAGACGTTTTATGTGAGGTATTTGTTTTTACTTTCAAATTTTTGAATTTTAGGGGCTCTCAAACACAACGCCTAGGCTTCTTTTACGAGGGAAGACTGTAGTCACAGCATTATCAATACAAGTAGACCGTAAACTTCAAAGTTTAGCACTAATTCATTAGGGCCTATTTTATACTAACACGCAAATGCATAATGTGTGATGTGAACCAGGAGGCATCCGTTATAAGAAGGCAATGTTAAAGCTTTACTTCTTTACTATAATATTTATTTAAAATTTACTGAATTTAACTTATTTTATACTGTATATTTTTAAAAAATATATAATATTTTGTTCAAATGAACGGCTATTTTCAATTGAAATTTAAAAAGAGATCCTTCCAGGAAGAAGTCTACCTCCCTATCGCGTTATCGCAATAAATACCTTTTATAATTTGACAGGATATACAACTATGAAACTCTCGTTATGCCACTTATGATGATGATGATAATAATAATAATAATAATAATAATAATAATAATAATAATAATAATAATAATAATAATAATAATAATAATAATAATAATAATAAAATAATAATAATTAATAATAATAATAGTATAAAGTGATGATTTCTTGGTAGCAGCAGTTATTATTTAAAACAATAAAGTGATAATTTAAGCCTTTTGCTGAGATTAATGATTTAATGAAAAAAATTTCGACTATACGATAATCCTTGTCAATCTATCTTATAGTCGAAAATGTTTTCATTAAATACATTATTTGCAGCAAAAGGCTTAAATTATCACTTTATTGTTTTTAATAATAATAGTAATAATAATAATAATAATAAAATAATAATAATAATAATAATAATAATAATAATAATAATAATAATAATAATAATAATAATAATAATAATAATAATAATAACAATGATAATAATGATAACAATAATAATAATAATAATAATAAAATAATAATAATAATAATAATAATAATAATAATAATAATAATAATAATAATAATAATAATAATTTGAATTATTAAATTTTTTTCTAAATTTTATATTAAATAATCAGACTACAATATTTAAAAAATTCTTTACAACATATAAAAAATTACTCAAGTAATTTATATTATATATTTAATGAAATAATTTCAGTCATTAGTTGACCCGAATGTCACTAGATCTCAGGTCAATTATTTCCACTCATCAATTTTGACGAGAATGAAAAAGTCGAAATAAAAAATACATATTGAAAATACAAATTCAAAAGTTACAACAAAAGTTAATGATCAAAATTTAATTTAAATTAATATTTAATAAATTTTAATAATAAATTATTAATTTCTCAAAGTCTTTTTCAAGGATGTCATTTCTCTATTTGGAACTGGTGATTTTCAGGGTACATTAATCTTTAACCTATTGCATAACCTTGATTTTCAATACTAAATTGGGTGACTTCCGAGTTTTATAGTTTGGGTCGTTTTTATTGTTTTCGTTTAAACCACCCCCCCCTCAAAAAGTTGAACACTGAACATATAAAGAAAGATTTGTTAATATTTGTTGATATTTAATTTTTATTTTAAATCAAAAATGAAAAAATTATAAATTACAAAGATCCCCAAATAAACTGATAAACTCACTTTCACTAGCTAAAGGTGTAAAAGGTAAAAAGTTTTCCTTAGTAACCCCATAGCTGTTTTTCCAGAAAATTGACAGTGAATATTGGGAATATATTCTAAGGGGATGTACCATATCAAGGACCACGTAATTATATTTATCATCATCGTTATAATAACCAAGATCTTCAGTTTTTATGATATTGTTACCAACCCGTGCCATATTGATCCCCTCACAATTTATTACCTTGGTAATAATAATAATAATAATAATAATAATAATAATAATAGTAATAATAATAATAATGACAAATTAAATGAAACTATTGATCTATGCTGTGATATGTGGAAAGAGGATATGCTGAAAGATCAGGCAACCGTGTTACCCAACATATACACCGCGAGGTTTTTGAAAAATATTCAAAATTGCTAGGGTTTTTGAACGGTGAAACTACACAGGTAGCTCATGCGAATATATTTTATTACTTTTTAATTACCTAGAAATTGCGCCATATTGCCATTGACATAAATGGAACTTAAATCGAAGTAATAGATCCTACCTAATAGATTCACAACCTTCACGCTGAAAAAATATGTTAAAATAAAAAAAGATCACAACAATTAAAATTGGAAAACGATAACAATCAAATAAATATTGACATGAAAGGTTTAATTGAATATTCAGACAGCGAAGACGATCAAATTCAAACTAATGATGACATTTCCATCAATAGTCCAGTAAAACGTGAAGAAATTGCACCTGAAACTGTATTTTCTGAAATAGAAGAGACTGAAGAAGATTTATTAATTAAAACAGACCAATGGATAACTGAACCGGCTAATGAAGCAGAAAAGTATTTGATATCGATTATTAAAAAGATGTCAGAAACGCTCAAAAACAAAATCGAAGTTCTAATTCACGCTGGCATTGGTAATCTAAAAGACATTTCGATCCAAGTTAATGTATCTTTGGAACGGATTTAGCAGAATCTTCGATCACAATTTATCATTGAATTCTTTTGTGTAAAATATTTATGTATACTTTTAATTGGATTTTGTTTTGTTTTACCACATCAAGTAAAATAAATGCTTTACTGAAATTCAAAATAGTCATTAAAATAATTACTATCATCATCAAATTGTTTAATTTCTTTTGTTTTCAAAAATTAATGATTCTTAATTTTATGGATAGTTGAAAGAAACCTTTATAGAGCGAAATTTATCTAAGAAAACCTTTCCCACAAAATACCACCACCACAAAAACTTATTAAAAATGATTTTAAAATTTTATACAAAAAATTTAATAATAGCTGAGAAAGAATTTTATGTGAGTTATTGGTGATTAAATCGCAATCTTCTACAATTGACATTCAAGCAGCAACGAATTTATTGAGATTATTTAATACACTCATTTAATCCTAACTATTATATAATATATTATTTCTGTATATAACTGTTGACATAGATTATAATGACAGACTGATGATGATGGTAATTTCCCTGAAATATATATGTCGTTTGTTTGACGTTGTAGTGGTTTTATTAAAAATGGTCAATCGTTTTTACAATATTTAGAAATAATTATAATAATAATTATTTATATAATTATAAAAATAATAATTATATGATGATTATATTATGGTAAATTATATAACCAGGTCACCATTACCTATATGTTTGCTGAGTGATGCGGGAATGTTTGTGTGCAATGAAGCGAAGTACGTATGTATGTAATCTGTATCAATAATATCGCTTAAACTAATACTAGCTTTTATACATTATGTAATTGGATGTACTATAAATAGTATTACAATTGCATGTTTCGCTTTGGAATATTTTAAATAAATATTGTATAACAATGTCTTCTAACAATAATAATAATATTTTTCATTATTATTTTGGTCACCTTTGATTTTTTTCTAAAATTTTGATAAAGCCAACCCGAAAACATTTATTGAGTATAATAAAAAATTAAATTATCTTTTATCTAAATAAAAATAAATAATAAAAATGTATAAAGTGATGATTTCTTGATAACAGCATTAATTAAATTTTAAAATATTAAACGATAATTTTAGTATTCTACTGCGACTAATATATTTAATACAAATGAAAAAATCTTCGACTATAAGGAAATAGGGAAGGGCTTTGATTTTCAATTTTGAAAAGGGCTATCTTATAGTCGAAAATATTTTCATTTGTATTAAATAAATTGTTCACAGCAAAAGACTTAAATTGTCATTTAATTATTATAAGAACTTTTTTTTCTAATTTCACCACTGATTATTTTTTCCATTGAATTTATTAAAAAAGAATTTATTAAAAGTGATTCAATCAGTCTTCAAGCTCTCTTTTTAATAAATATCATTTAATTGTTTAAAATAATGATAATGGTAATAATAAAACTAATAAATATAAACTAACATTGTTTTTGCACATGCGAAAAAGTTTTACACAATTTTCTTTTCCTGAACTTTGCTTTTCGTAAATTGCAATGTTGAAAGCATCTGGAATAATTAGTAAGTTTTGCCAAACGATTAAAATAAATCTTCTCAAAGGAATTGGAATAAACATTTTCAATTCAGACGTGTTTTCAATAACTTTTGTATTGCCTTCATATTTCACAAAAGCTGATGCTGTCTTAATGATATCGACAATGATGCAACTGCTAAAAGCTGTAAAATGTGAATTTGGCGGTATTTTTTGAAAAACACGTTCACTTCCATGGGTAGAAGAGATCTGAAATTGAATTGCTGATTCCTTCCTGAAGGTCATCGTGCAATTCAAAACCATGCAAATAGAAATATTTCTTTCTATATATTTGAATAAGTTTTTTATCAATAAAACATTTATTAATAGTAAAAGCATACATATTGCAACAAAACCTTTATGTATATCATTTTTCATTATGAATTATTAAGATAAGATGAATTAAGATAAATAGAAATAAAATAACATAAATTAAACATGCAAAATTAATTTATTTAAACTAAAATTCCAATAATATATTTTTTTTTATACTTTGCATAAAAATTTGACTTACTGAAATAAATGGGAAATCCCCTTTAAATAAATTTAAGTGACGCAAATAAAAATATTAATGAAGCAACTTTGACAACACGAAAATTTATGAGCGACGCAATTTCGAAAGGACGCCAACCAATGTTTTGATGAACTCATTAATAACGTATTAGATTTTACTTAATGAAATTTTAATAATATTAAAACTTAAATAAACATTAAAATAATAAATCTTTAACAAAAATTTACCGTATATACTCGTATATAAGCCGATCCGTATATAAGCCGAAGTGAGTTTTTATAGTCAATTTTTTGTCCAAAATCAAGTACCCGTATATAAGCCGAGGTAAAAAAAATAGCTAAAATCTGACGAATTATTTAAATAATCACAAAATCTTGTTTTTGACATGTGCACAATTTGAGAAATTCACAATTGAGCAACATGTTAGATAAATAATAATTAAATAATAATTAATATAAAATTGATTAAATAAATATTTTTAATCTTACAAGAGTGTTAAATTAAATATGATTTTTTAAATTAAAATTAATGTTTTTTGGCTGGCAAAAAATATTGGTTTTTGTTACCCGTATATAAGCCGAATGGAAAAAATTAACTTAAAAAATTGCCCAAAATTTCTCGGCTTATACACGAGTATATACACGGTTATATGAAATAATTTATATGTAAAATATTTTAATTAAATAATTAAACACTCACATATATATTTTATAGAGTTTTCATCAATTAATGTGACCTTGATAGTATAGTGTTTTATTTTAATTTAATTATGTTAATTTTCTCATGCTTATTATTAATTATTAATAAATATTTTTTAAGCTTTGATTATATCTAATTAATTATTAATTTTAACAGTACATTTATTTTCAATACATATTATAAATCAACTATTTTTACAAAAATTTGATTTATAGTTGGAATGAAAATAAAAAAATGTTCAAAGTAAACAGAACACAATAAAGATGAAAAAAAGAAAATAAAATATTTTAATGAAAATAATCAAACTAAAATAAAATGGGAAATTATCTATATTAATCCAAAAATTAGCACTATTAAATTTTGGTAACTAGTTATACCGGGTTCATTGAGTTATGACTGTCATATATCACATATGCCACTTATATATTGTACAATATATTATACAATTCACAACCATATTTATTTTAAATCACACACCACGAATTTAAACAGCACATATCGACCGAAAATCTTTTACCCGTTATTCAAAATTCTTTTTGAAATTATTAAAATTTAAAATTAATGATTTGTTGAGGGTATCTAAATAATAAAATCCAATAATTGTTAAATTAATAAAATGATCAAAGGGAAAATGTATAAAAGGAAGGATGGCTTGGTCAAGAATTTCGTGAAACAAAAACTCAAAGCGACATAAATACATAATGTCTCCTCAAGTATCGGCTACACTAGAAAGAACATTTACAAGTATTCGAAAATCTACAGTTATTATTGCTTCTGTGAGGAATGAAAGTGCCTATTCAACATCCAAAACTGTCCTTTCAAAAAGTATAGTGCTCCAGTGTCGGCAACCTCGGCAACGGAAAGCTGCAAAGCAAATAAAAGTAGAGATAATTGCTTTGAAATACATTGTTCATTATGATGGAAAGCCTTTACCGGATGCTACCGGCGGTAATAAAGGTAAAGTTGATAGGTTAACTGTTTTGGTTTGTTCACTTGCTGACGGTACTATTAAACTTCACGGAGTTCTGAAGTCACAGTCTATGATGCTATTCTCGATCATATAAAGTCACGATAGTGTGATTCTGAAACTATTGATATGTACATTGTGTGCGCACGTATACATAAACTAAAAGAATGAAATGTGCAAACTTACCAATATGTCGAATAAATGAGAGTGACATTGCACTTAACCAATTCCGATTTTTCAATGCTTCTGAATTCTTGATCTACCTGAAAATGTATTCCATTTGGAACGGTCTTTATTCGTATGATATCAATTGGAGGCCCCATAGGCAATGAGAAATCAACTTGGATCTGGATGAGATTGGATGAATTATATCTATCAAAAGGCAGTTGAATTGAGTATTCTTTCAGCTTTCCTTTATTGGAAATACAATAATTTCCTATTAAACTTTGAGAATCGTTGAATATTTCGAATCTAGCACGAGAGCCTTTCTAGAATCAGATAAAAAGTTAAATGCCAAATTCAGCCATTTTGTCAAAATCTTTGAATAACTAGAACAATTCACTATAAAGGTTTGTAACATTTCCAGTTTCCAGTTCCTTTACAAAGTTGCGTTGAGATTATTTAGGATGCAGTCCCTATGCAATATCTAACTTCAGGGGTGCTCGAATATCAAAATCAAAAAACTTCCTAACTTAGTGCGGAGATATGAAGGAAAGTAAAAATAATATTCACCTTATGTTAGTTCAATTCCTCTTTTATTATCATCTTTAAATTGCCAGATCCTCGACAGCTATATACCTTTACGTTGCCTTAACTTAGGTTCTTGCCCCCTTTTTGCAACTCAATTATCTTCATGTCCCCTAGTATATATTCTTCTCAGTTATTACAGTTGACATGGGGTTTCCCCTCAATAATGTTTATATATTAATAATTAAAGATGTCCAACTAGTTCTCCTAACTATAATCTCTCAGATAATTCTTCCATTTACCCACTAGCGTTTTCTTTAATTAATTAATTTTTGAATAAATAGTTAAACATACATGGCAATGATTTAAGATTTAAGATAACGCCAATCAAACATTCTTTTCACGATATATTTTGACAGTTTTCCTGTCATCATCAGGTTTGATATAATAACTATAAAACTTAAGGATTTTAAACAAATTAATTAATTATTTAATTTAATACAACAATCAATACATACAATATACAAAAAAAATTATTATATATTGTATACTTATGTTTTGAGTGTTTTTAAATAATTTTTTGTATATTGTATGTATTGATTGTTGTATTAAATTAAATTAAATAATTAATTAATTTGTTTAAAATCCTTAATTTTTATTGTTATTATATCCCACCTGATGATGGCAGGAAAACTGTCAAAATATATTGTGAAAAGAATGTTTGATTGGCGTTATCTTATAATTAATTAATTAATTAATTAATAATTAATTTAATATAACTAAGCTTATAATTTTCTAAAAGTTTGTAAGTTATTAAAATTAATTTTAAAGTTGATCATTAAAACAAAAATTTTAAAAATATCCATTTACTTGAATGCCAAATATTTCTTTATCTGAATTATTGCCAATATAATTCCAACAGAGTCGATAGAGATTCGGATCAACATTTATTGAGAGGGGGTCAATTTTTAGCAATTTTGACTGTAGATATCCCTGACCCGAGTTAGATTGAATTAAAACAAAAGATAAAACCATTTGAAAAAAACAATGCAGAACCTTTATCAACATTTCAATTTTCGACAAAAAACCAAAACAAATGTTTGAATATTTATTGTAAACAGATCTTGTAAACAAAAATTAGTGATGACTACACCTGCGAACTATTCGCCGAAAAATCGCTGGTGAACGAATCAAAATCTGTTCAAAGACTGAAACTGATTAACATATTCGACAGAATATTCATTGTCATATGATACACTTTAATTCAACTATTATTTTGTATAATAATTAATCTAAACTATAATTATAATATTAACTTTCGATATCCACGTCTGATTTCTCTGATTGACATTGTATTTACTAAAAGGCATCACTATGAATCAGTAAATATATCGATGTTTTTTATATTCACGAATTTTTGGCCGTGCCTTTTTCATGTGAATTTGATCATTATCTATTAATTTAAAAAAAATTTATTTTGTATTGATATTATTGGAAAAATTTTGATTTTAAATTTTAAATAATATTGATAAATAATATTGATAAAATAATATTGATAAATAGTATTGATTGTTGTATTAAATTAAATAATTAATAAAAGTTTTTTAAATTATTAAATTAAATTTTAAATGCTAAAATTTTAAAAAAATAATATATTAATTTAACTCTACACTGCATGACTTTTTATATTTTATACTTTGTACACTTTCACTTAAACTGTAAGACGTTTTAAAAATTGTTTTGGTAATACAAAACTATTGAGAATTACATTACGGTTTTTTTGTATTATATTGCAAATATAGCCAATACAATGTAATATGAGAGAACATTTACCGAGAACAAGAGCGAGACAGTTTTTATTCTAATAAGATAATTGTGTATCACCAGTGATACAATATGCAGTGTAGGGTTAAGTATAATTTTTTTAAAAATAATTAAATGTTTTTTTTAAATAAAAAATTTTTTTTATATATAATTAATAAATTAGTTTAAAATCCTTAATTTAATGAGTTATTATATCCCACCTGATGATGACAGGAAAACTGTCGAAATATATCGTGAAAAGAATGTTTGATTGGCGTTATCTTATAATTAAATAATATTGATTTTTAAATTATTTGATTTAAATTTTAGAAGTTTTAAATGTCCCTGAAATTTAAATTAGTTGAACGTTGATGGAGGGTTAGTGTTTTTTGATAAAAAGAATTTCTGCAGCTAATCATTGTAATGTATTTTTGAATTTTTGTGTACATTTTCCCAGTGTTCGTGATAATTACTCATTTCGTTTTTGATGTGTTGATTGAGTCGTGTTGTAAATGTTTTATGGGTTTCTCTTATGTACGTTGCGTCATATTTTGTGCAAGTGGTTTGATATACAATGTTTTTTGTAAAGCAAAACAATTTGGTAAAGGAGTGGCATAGATAATTTCGATAAAACAGGTCTGATGTTGGAGATTTTTTGAGATTTTCGAAGTTTTGATTTCAAAGGTGCAGCGGTGGTGAAGATTGAATAGATATGTATTTTCTTTGTATTTTTAAATGTTGAAAATGTATGTGTATGTAAAAGATGACTGAAAAAGGCGCTGTTTAAGGTGTTATGAGTGTGAATTTGAAATAAATAATGAAGCCATTTTGTAGAGATTTGAATTCTATCTTTTAATTGTTTATAAATATAGGTGCTATGAAATATAAATTTTATCTGTTTTGTTGCTGATAAAGAACCCCAGCTAGCAATTTTATCTTTAATATTAAGATTTGACAAACTTCCTGTAAATAATATTTTTTGTTGAGTAAAAGAATGATTTACCATTTAAAATATAAATATTATTTCATGATTAATAGGTTAAAAATCAATTAAACAGTTTAATACTCAATAAAGTTTTTAAAGTAATATTGAATGCGATTTCTATTGGTTGACTAGTTTCGAACTTATTTGACTCTTATTTGTTTTATCTGAGATCAACCTCAGTGAATTTGTGATCAAATCCCAAAATCTCAGGCCGCATCAAATAACACTGTTTGTATTACTCTTATCAAACGTGTATAAATACATTAGATATCTTACAAACCAGGCGTATAAGTGACTTATATCAACTTTGTGTCACCAAATAATTTGTAATAATTTGTTTGTAAATTTTAATAGGAGTGTTTTATATGATTTATCATCTATTAAAAACCAACAGGTCAATGACGTCTTACCACGATTCGAAAGAGACTCAAAGGCACATTAGCGTAACACTCATGGACAAATATTTGAGTGTTACAAGTGTTGGGGTTTGGCCTAGCAAAATGAAAACCAAAATAAAAATTACAACGATTAAGTGCAAATCAATAAAAACCAAATCCAAAATAATAACTAAAGTGCAAAAATTAATTAAAAAATCAAAAAATTTAAAATAAATATTTTGCGGGGTAAATTAATATGGGCGAATGGTACATAATGATGGTACATAATGATACAAATTCAAATATAATTAAATAAAATCAATATTGATCACCAGAAGGAAATATTTAAAGAAAATTAAGTTTAATTAAAAATTAATTATCGAATGAAAAACCCACAGCAGTGTGAGAAACCCTCTTTGTCTACAAATTTATTAAATTAGAACCAAACTAATACTGGAAAACCAAAGAAAAACTGGACCCCTACTTTTATTAAAAAGTTGACAAAATAACCCAGAGATATAGGGGTTATGTGAAAGTTCCATGATCTCCAAATTGACAATAAATTAGTATAAAAATCAAAACCCGGGGAGTGATAAACAAAATTGATAATATCAAGAGGCGCCTGCTACTAAACCAATCTAAAAGAAAAGTGGACTTCATTATGAGAATGGTATAAAAGGAGCAGACAAGTAGGTAAAATTTCAAGAAGTTTAAAGGTTCCAGTTAGTATCAAATTGATTTTTAGCGTACCAGAATTGAGATCTCCCATTGAAAGACTTATCCCAGCATGAAAGGTTAAAAGTGTTATTGATATAAAAGTGTTGTAAACAATTGTGGTAATTTTGAATAAACGTTTTTGCGTTAGGTAGTTCGATTGATTTGAATAATGATACCAAGGAATCAGAAACTAGTACTGACTTGTAACAATAAAAGCAATAATACCACCAGTGATATGTATACTTTTGATATTGATTTCATTCCTAGTCCGGTGCTTGGAAGGTTTTCCATGATTTTATTAAACATAACCAGACAATCATTAATAAGTTTTGAGGAATTTTGTGTCATTATAAGTTATTTTAGTATAATTTAACTCAAGGCATCTGTTGAAAGGAAATATGTTTCTGCATCAGATGTTGACAGAAAAATCCAGTGACTTACCAAACTCATAAATTGACAGTGGAAACCTCAAATGAGGATAGGACAAAAATAAAATAATAATTATTTATTCAAAGTCAATATCAACTTTCATAAAAAGACAAAAGTAAACACATCACAGTAATCAAAATCGTGACTCAAATTTCCCCATCGTCGTATTTATTGGAGCTATCATCATCGTAAGAGTTCCTCAACTTGAACTGTTTCAATCTAAAAATTAGAGAAAATATTTGAAAAAAATTTATTTTCAAAAAAAAATTTACAATTAACCCTTTTAAGACCAGAATGACTTATGAAGTATTAGAAAAGCATTAGGCATTAAATCTATTTTAACAGGTGACATTTACGTAGGATTGCTAGTAATACTATTACAAATATTGCAATCTAAAATAGGCATTCACTAACAAAAATATTTAAATAATTTCAGTTACGTACCAAATTAATATTGATGCGGGACACAAATTTGCCATAACCATTAACCACTTGCCGAGCGCGCGCTCAAATATGAGTGCAAAAAATGTGTACCATTTCGAGCGAGCGCTCACATATGAGCGCAAACTCATATAGAAAAAAAAGTGAATACAAACTCGGAAAATTAAAAAAAATATATTTACGTTATATTTTGATTATATACTATTAATAGTTTTTTTTGACCGAAAACATGAAAACAAAATCGCCCGGCAAGTGGTTAATAGGTGAATAATAAAATAATTATTTACAATATCTTTATATACCTTATTTTAGCGTGTATAATCCCGGGTAAGACGCGTTATTTTGTTTTATAATTGTTTTGAAGGTCAAAATGCGGGTGAAATAGTGCGGAATAAAGTTGTTTTAAATAGTTTTTTTATTTAAAAATTAAATTTTTATTTTAACTCATTGTTTTTAACAAAATTAAAATTGATTATAATCCTTCCATTTCAGAATTATCACTACTTGAAAATCCACTGAAATCAGAGTTTGCATTACTGGAATTGACACTTATTTCAGATGAATGAAATTAGGGTTTTCGAATTCCAGATTTTAGAAAAATACGGCTTGAGCCAGTTTCCGAATTTTTGCCAAAGAAAATAGAATAAGGAAAACTATCTTATTTAATTTATATAAAATAACGAAAAACGAAATCAATACCAAAGTCAAAATATAAAAAAATAAGGATTAAGGAAGATGTGGGACGATTGATCCCTAAGGAGACTTGATCCCAATTTCAAATTTTGCGCTTTTTCATTATTTTTAGTTATTTTTCGATGTTGACACACCCAATGTGGAAATAAACCAAATATCAAAGAGGTGTTCACAACGAACATTGTGTTTAGATTAATTTTAATTTCCACATGCTGTTGACTTGCTTTTCGGTAAGTGAACCTTTTAATTAGACAAAATAATATTAAACACTTATTTAATGCTTTATCATCAGAGTATTTTATGCTTAAAAAGCTTTGGCGCATTTTGAATGGCTTAACTGGGAGATTTGATCCCTGGGGATCAAGTCTCCTTGCTAAGGATACTTTAATCCTTACCGGGGTCACAAAATATCGCTTTGCATTAAAATACATTTATGTAACCTTTCTGTAAACTATGTACTTATGTTTGGTATTAAATAAACTTCACTTCAGTCAAGTTTAAAACTTCTATCATTAAAAGACATCGAGTTATAGACAGAAAATAAAAAGGGAATCAAGTGTCCCACATCTCCCCTACACATTACTTACACAAAATAACGAAATCTCAAACCAAAATTTCAAATTTCAAATAATATTTATATATATATTTCGCTAATTTTAATTTCTCCTTAGAAAAAAGTATTTTCGAAAGCATAAAATATCCACTGAACAGTGGCTAAGTCTTGTTGTTGTTTGGGACACAATATTGCCTGAAATTGAAAATACTCGTTCACTAGCTACTGAGCTTGGTTTTGTAGTTTTCAGGTCATCAAATAACAAATCTAAGTTTTGGGTTATTTTATTCGTTGCCTCAAATAATGAAAATTCGACTTTCAATGTCTTTTGATTCGTAAGTATTTTTCAGAACCTTTTTTTTCATGCCAGTACTCTGACTCTGATGAGTAGTTTCTTCGATTTGCTCTTCACCAGAATCGGTTTCCACATAAGAATTTGAAAATATTCTAGAAAATATCTTTTCAGACAACTTAATAATTTTGGTTTTTGAAGAAAGTACACTAAAGCTAAAGAAAGTACACTAGATTTTTATTAATTTGTGAAACTAATTGTTTGTAATTGTCAGACAAAATAGGAATAGTATGTTTTCGGTTACAAACATAATAAAGAAAATCTTCATAATCGTTATATTCTTCTTCATCTTCAGATTCCTCACTTGAAACATTTACTTCGCTTAAGTTATTTCTCTATCTTTATATAACACACCAATAACTGCTAATTGGATTGACTCACCAATTTAATAAATTTCATTTCTAGAAATTTATTGTAGCCAATTTCGAAATGACTTTCAGATAAGATGTTTAATTTTAAGTAAATTCTAAGACTTGAATTTTGATCCATATAGATATGAAATCACAATTCAAGTTCTTAAATATTACTTTTAGTCAAAATTTCTATTATAAATTATTTTTAATTAATTTCCAGGTTTTTTGGGAATTTTATGAAATTTATTTTATAATTATTTTGGAATTATTTTGATATAATGTAAATCAGATATATTTTTAATTATAATTAAATAATTAAATCAATCGCCAAAAATGTATTTTTCTAAAATATTTCTAAAACAAATATCATAAATTCTAATGAATATTTAACTTAATTTTAACTCAAAAATAAATTTTACGATGATATTTCGTCTTTTGCATGACAATTTACTTGTAGTTTCTTTAGAAATAAATTAAAAAACATTATCAGCGATCATTTTTTTTCTAAATTTTGACTAAAATAAAATTATTATAAAAACGTATCTCAGCGGCGCATTTCTATATATCGAAAGTTTGCATGTGTGTTTTAGTATGTGCTGTGTTTGTATGCAGCATTTAATTTTTCTATCACTTTTTAGATTTCTATAATGTAAAGTATATCTCATTGCACTATTAATGAGAACATCAGCGTGGAATCAAAGTAAGTATGTATGTTTCTATAATGTAAGATTATTGAATTTTTCTTATTTTATAGGAAACGTATCTCAGAGGTGTTTGGTGTAAGTAAAACAGCTTGAAATATTTTAAAAATATACATTTGAAATTTGAAATTGTCGCTTCTAAACTGAATGAAAGTTTATTTATACTTTGCGCTTCAATTTGATAAAAATTAATTTTAGTCAGATATTCTGAGTAAACCATTTCAATGTATTATAATTTGACAATATTATTTACTTACTTCAAATTATTTTCTATATTTCTAACTGGTTTCCTGGAACAGAGAATTAATCCGATAAATAGTACCAGTAAAATCATGACCGGTCCAAAAGTGATAGCAATAATGAGAGTTTTACTTTGGAATATTTCTCCTTCCGCTCTTGAAATATCTTTATACGTAGAATTTTAAATTTTAGATGAAAAAATAAAATATGTTCCTTACTAGGGAGGATGCTTGGATTGCTGACAATTGGATCAGTGATTGACTGAAACTCAATGGCATACAATGAACCTATCAAACCAATTGATGTTGGCAACTTTAAAGTTTCAAATGAAACGTAATTGTCTATAGCATTGAAGCTATTCTCAATCGTCTGGTTCTCGCTACATTTCGATGTTATCTTTGAAATACTTAAAAGGTTATTCTTAAGAGATCCCTATTAATAAAACCCAAATTAACTTTGAATAATAACTCAAAGACAAAAACTTAGAATTTATATAGTATTAACAAGGATATTTCTTATTACATATATGATCCCAATGACCATGAAGCGAGAGATAACTTAATTTTGCAGACAAGAACAATTTTCAGACGACACCTGTGTTGAATACATATAGCAACCTACATACCAACCATCCTGATATAAAGCAAGATTAAGATCACTTAAAATTTCCCTATATATATTATACTCTCTCACATCTAGAACTTTAGATAGAAGATTTTACATCAAAATTAAACTATCATTTATTAAAGAATACATAATATAGGATTAAACCAGATATATAAAAGTGTTAACCCTTACGGTTTCGATATAAAGACGGTAGGAACACAAATAGGGCCCCAAATTTTGAAGAGCCCAATAATAAATGAAAATAATTTTAAAATTATAAAATAGAACATTTCTGACTTTAAATTAGTTTAAATTATTTAATTATAACTATTCATGTTATTAATGAAAATTTTTTAATAAAAAGAAATTTTAAATAAAATTAATAAATAAAACATTTGGGGATAAAAATGTCAAGAAAGGAAATATTTCTTATTTTGTATTATAAAAATTATTAATTTTATAAGTTTTGATTATACATTAGAGAAATAGAATTTGTTTAAATATTGACGGATAATAAATAGAATTTGATTTGAGTTTTATATTTGTAACCAAATTTGAAGTGAAAATTAAGGGTTTTCAGTCTTGTAATTATTTTAAATTAAAGAATGCATTAAATTCCGTCTCATATTCTATCAATTCTTTGAAGAGATGCGAAACTAGAAGGAGAAGACATCAGATAATTTTGACAATTGATGTTATTGAAAGTGACATTAACAAAGCTAGCAAAGTAGTACAAAAACTCAATGAAATCATACTTCTTTATAAAAACAGGTACAATGCAAGAGATAGAAAAAGGATTTTCCAAGTATGCATAAAATGAAAGCAGAGAGAAAGATGTATTACATTGATACTGCGCTGTGGAAATTTGAAATTATTAAGTCCCACATAAATGTCATTGATGCATTGCTATTTCTCCTGAGATTCATGGACAGCAATAATGTTGCATTCACATAAGAATATAATTTATCTTCATTTAAATTTCGACTATAGATCAAAGATTTTTCCTATGTAACACATATATAGTAATAATGAATTTTAAATATTAAAGAAAACAAAAACAGATTAAAAGTGAGCAAAACAATTAATTTTAAAATATTTGTGATGCCTGACGGAAAGGGATAAAATGCCAAGAGACAACCAAAATTTGTAAAAAACTTGTTACAGTAAAGTAAACACAGAGAAATGGAACAAAGCCTTAATTATAATAAAGTTTATTATAAGAACTTTTCCATTTTCACCTCTGATTTCTTTTTAATTGACATTGTATTTATTAGAAACCTTTATATAAATATTCAGTTAGGAGGCAAATTATAATGAGTTATTTAAAGTTTTGCGTTTCATTAAATTGAAAAATCTTGATAAGTTTTAGCCCATAACTTACGTTAGTTTTGTACTTATAGATCAGGGGTGTCCAACTTTTCTGTATATAGATATACTTACGTAAAAAAACATCAACAATAATTATTTAAAGGGCCAAATACTCACGTCCAGGGGAATTAAAAGAATGTCGATAATTATTAACAATATTTATTAATTCAAAGTATCCACAGTTAAATGCAGATTTAGAATTTACTTTGTTCCCTTACCATTAATGGGAAGACTGAGTTTGCATGTCTCTAACCAAGGAATCATAATCAGGTGTATATCCCGACAAAGATATTAATAATGAGTCTTCTGTATGGGAATCAGACAGGACAGAACGTTATTTAGTCTTCGTTAGCTTCAAGTATGAAAATTCCGATTTGTAAAGGTATGTAGATCCGAAACAAGAATAGATGTATTCGCTACATTTGGTGACATTGGGATATTTTTCTCGGCTGACATATTTCCAAAAATCTTTTCCAGATTTTCTGGCTTGTCACGGTAGTAAACGGAATTTTTCCCAGACATTGCGAGAGATCTACGATCGACCAAAATTGGCCTAACGAACGACCGGTCGATCGCGATCAACTTGTTGGCCACCCATGTTATAGATAATGTCAATTTATTATCCAATAATCTTTATTAAAGATATCTGGAGAAAATAAAAAGATTCCTATGCCTAAATGGACTTGTCCCATTCTCAAAAGAAGCAATTGCAATCTTCAATCGTTATTTTCATAGAGATTTCAACAATAGATCAATGTTCGTTTCTTATTTAAAAGTGATAACATGTGCAATTATATCGAATTATATTTACAAAACTTTATGTAAAGCATTTATGAAATCAAGCGAAAGATCAAAAGCAATAAAATCATAATGGAGAGAGAAAAGAATTTACCTCTTTGTAAACTTCACTGCATGTTTTGCATTTAATTATGCAAGCAAGGAAACATTTTACAGGAGAAATAGATTTTATTTCCAGTAAATACGTACTCGGAGAAATGGACTCTATCGAGTCCGTACGATTCCAAGATACTCGAAGGTTGAAGTGTTGTTATTAGATTTCAGCTCCACATTTGTCATCTTCACTGTCTTAACTGATTAAGAATTATTAATTAAATTCAAATTCAAATTAAATTAACCATTTGATTTTGGAATTTCAATAATTTCTGTGATGATATCCTCTTTATGTCGGATGGTGAACAAGGAATAGAAAAAGGGGAAATATCCTCGACTGCATTCTGAACTATTGTTACATTTCTAAAGGATAAATTAATTACAAATAGTCATTTTATTAAGGGGGACCCTTACGTTGACCATGTTCACTCGAGTTTCAGATTGAATTACTTGTATGTTCATTGGACTGCTCTCATATACAGATGGAAGAATAAGTGCATCATTGTACCCAGACGCGTTTATATGCTGCTCCGTTATTGGATCGGCATGATTTTCGCTTATCACTTTTATTATTATCATGATAATAATAATAATAATAATAATAATAATAATAATAATGATAATAATAATAATAATAATAATAATAATAATAATAATAATAATAATAATAATAATAATAATAATAATAATAATAAAATTGACATTACAAGCTTTGTGATAACCAGTGCAAATCCCAATAGTAGACTAGTTTCGAGCTTTTGGCTCTCATCAGTACTATGCAGGAGACGCGAAGCTTTCTCTTTGCGCCAGGTAAGTATACAATATTGCTGATTCAATTCTATTGCATACTTTTCCAGATACATTGGAAATCACATCACTTGCAAATTAGCTAAATCACAGAAAAAATATCTGCAAATTTGTAAACATGGCGTATGAAAAATCATATTCACCTCGGGGAGACCTATTCTATACACAGAAACTGTTTACAAGTGCATCCGTAAACCTTTAGCATTTTTAACTTATAATAGTGTAAAATTTCTTTTTATAAAATCATTAATATCTATAGTTTATTCTATCCTACATGACGATGATAAGAAAACTGTCAAAATATATCGTAAGTGGCACATATTAATAATAATAATAATAATAATAATAATAATAATAATAATAATAATAATAATAATAATAATAATAATAATAATAATAATAATAATAATAATAATAATAATAATAATAATAATAATAATAATAATAATAATATATATATAATAACTTCGTTTTAACCAAACTCAATTTTTTCATTTTGTAAATCATAATTCTTGACATTATGTACTAGGGTAGGTCGAATGTTAATAAATTTTGAGTTCAAGAAAGGAAACATGGTTAAAAAGTTGTATTTTGGTATAGAAAAATCGAATCAAACCATTTTACTTAGATTTATGGACATTTACTGCTCCCAACTTTTCTCCGAAAATGCAGTTCAACATAAGTGTGAAAACAATGTAATTTGGCTAGTGTCGGAATGTGTTTTGCGCCTTTGTCCATATTTAGATGTAGCTTTCTTAAGAGCTTATAAGTATATTATTTACTCTCTTGGGCTGAGATAGTATATTCTGTGTCCTCATCCCGCATTGAAATATATCCTGACAACGTCAGTGATTAGGAAGGGCCAAATTTGAATTATCCTTTTCAAAGACAAAAATCAACTTTCGAAATTATTTTTTATTAAAAACATCCAGCCAAAAGTTTAGAAATGTATTAGCGAGGGCATAAAAAGAAGTCACATGAAATCAGCTTTGCTTTGCACCTTGGGCAATTCCTTCCTTGATTTTTTACACAGTAGTACCATACCATGTCTGGACTTGTGACCAAACACTTTGCAACTGGCAGAAGAAACATCTTTGATGGCTCTTTCAACGGCTTGAGAATGACAGGGAAATTGTTCTAATGTAATTTTCTTATTCATCTTCAATTCATGATCCAATATATGAGATAAAAGAGGGGGAGGCGTCAAATTACATTTTGTCCAGTCAATCATGTCAGCATATGATGTAGCAGACGACTGAAGAAAGACAGTATTCTTGTCCATAGTGCGAATCACTTCGGAAGGGAGAAAATTTTGTCTTGCAGTTATGATTTTTTCTGTTGCAAACTTTCTGATTTCTTCATCATCATCACCAACAGCAGCTAGGAGTATATTTTCTGGATGTGAGAAGTAATTGTTGTTCTGAATGACAGGAAAGATGATTTCTTGGTCTGATGGATCCAAATCCTGCAGAAGTTGGAGCATATAAAAAATATTTCTTGCACCATCTTGGCATGACGAGTGAATCTTTATATAAAACCATGACGGTCCATAGAAATTGACAATAAATTTCACTATTCGCATGAGAGGTTCAGATGGAGCAGTTTCGGACATATATAGTCGCAGAATTCTATTAGCTTTCGTTAGCCAGCGACTGTGATTCAAATTTCCTGGTTGTGCCATTTGTAGAAAAGGGACATCCTTGTTGTTGTGGTACCCTTTCTGGACTGCCAAGCATACTCTGAGGAAATACAATTGATCAGTGTTCAATTCTTTCTTGACATTTTCACTAATATCTACGACCTTTCCAGGAAGGGACATAAAGGCTACTACGGGCTTGTCTTTTGGATCAAAATCAAGAACGCTTCCTATTTCACCACATGACGTTTTTGGACCTTTTGTTTCTCCACCATCGACGACTGAAAAATACTTCCTGAATGGCAATTCATTTGCATGCAACAAGCATATCAGCCATTGTAGAGGTCGCCCTAGGCTTTTTTCGAGTCTTCTGATTATTCCATTATTTTTTCCGGTGTTTGTATTGGTTCCATCGCACACAATTGCTTGAAGGGTCAGTGAGGACTGCGTGCTAACGATGATTGACATGATTTCTTTGCCAATATCCACAGCTTTACTACTTTGAGGTACAACATGATCGATATATGTATCCCCTGGAAAGGCGACAATCACATAATGCTCCTCTTTTAGGATCCTTCTATGAAGTAAGGTGGAATCTTGTTTCCCGTCGAAACCGAGGCAAATCAAGTTTTTCGCTTCTGCTGAATGCTGTTCAATTTCTCTCTCCCTCCAGTACTTTCTCTGACGTCGTAATTTTGCGGGATCGATGATTGTTTGAGAGGATAACAGTTCCATATCTTTCAGAAAAGCGTTTACTAGCAAACACGTGTCTCTGTTGCTCACACCACATCTGTCAACAGCTTTACTTAATTCAGGATAATGTCTTCTATTTTGAAATTCATCACATTCTTCTACGCTTGACTCTGAGCTTTCTGTTGAATTGTCTAACTTATCTTTACTTTCATCACTAGCGGCTTCACTCTCCGTGTCACTTCTTGAGGTCGGATGTAGATCGTTAACTTCAGTGTCCATTATTTCATTTTTCATTTGTTTTCCTTTTCCTGTAGGGCTGCTTTTCGTTTGTTTTCTCTTCAATTTTGAGGTTTCCTGTCTGTCCGTATTTCCGATTTTCATGTTTCTGGTAGTTTGTTGGTCAATCCAGAACTCCCACTCTAAGGTAGGAATTTTCAAGGCCAATCGGCATGTACACTGACTTCTTCCACGAGCACCATCATTAAAACATTTGCAGCAACATATGTCAAACAATTTGGAAAACGAGCTTAACTTATCTTGAAATTTGGCAGATGACCTCTTGCATACTGGATACTTCTCTAATTCACGCACTTTTGATATTAGTCGCTTGACACGAACCACAATACTACTGAACTCAACAGTTGGGATACTTGCCTTCATATAAATTTCCTTCACCTTATTTGCGAGAAGAGTTGCTTGTTCGTTAAAGCCAGTATGAAATTGCGTACATTTCTCATTGTAACAGTAATCACGAAACACATCTTCACAAGTAGGTAATTGGTTTCTGGGTAGTTCACAAGTTTGACCAAACAGACAATGACGTGATTTACTTCTTGTTTTGCGAAATTGCTTATTTCTCTGTCCCTTCATAACTGCTCTTCTGTACTCAGCTCTGGCAAAATAAAAGTGAATCATCAAGTTAACTTTTTTAATTATGTCCAGCAAACACTTGACATCCAATCGAAACAAATTAAATTATCTGAGTTTAGACTGACTAGTAGTATCCATGTGGATTATGTGTTGACTGTAGTGTGTGTGTTAGTATTGTTCAGAAGAAATTGTCTTTGTGAGTGCTTGTGTGAAGGTGCTTCCGTGAATTAACCTCTCTATACATGCACGCGTTAGCTTGGACTTGTGAATAGAGCATGTCAAAAATGGTCTTTCTGCAAGCGTGTGACTGCTTGCAGGATGAATTTACAATGGCACATGTGCGAGCATTTTTACTGGGATAGTACTAATACATACAAACAAAAGTTGGGACCTGTAAACCCTTTTAAACAGCAGTCTTTTGCAGGGATATTTCATTTTCTAGCATAAGCACAACTTTTTAGGCATGTTTGGAGAAAAAAAAAATTTTCGACCCACCCTATTATGTACTGATTACATTATAAATTAAATGAAACTTATAATAAAAGACGGGGGTACAGAGACATTTTAGTGGAAGTCTCTTAGAGAAACTGCCGGAAGTAAAAATTGCAAAATACATTAATAAAAGAACACCAACATATTTGATGAAAATTTGAATACTGATTCCTGAGGTCGTCATAATTCTCCAGATTCGGATTAATAAAATTCGGATTGACATTGGCACTGTCTGAAATTTAAAGGACATGAAAAAGTAATTCCAAAATTACTTTTTACTTTCGTTTGACAAGAAGGTAAAAAAGATGAAGTTCTCTTGAACTTGCTGATCAAGATCTTTCCAAAAAATTGAAAATTTATATCTAGAATCAAGTTTGATGATCTTTCCCATGTTGAGTACGACATTAATTTTGCCTCTCGGTGATCCATCGTAAGATCCTAGATCAACTACTTTGATCTTAGATTTACAACTCCTTTCTTCGAATTCTGGTTTTTGATTTGGTTTAATCTAAAAGAAATATTTTACTGAAAAAATTTCTAACAAGAAGTACGTTACCACCTGAACTTACCGTATTTATTAATAATAAGTTTTATATAATTCATAATTAATTTTATATTTTCTAATTTTATTTTTCTTGTTTTTTATTAAAAAATAATTTATTGGTTTTTTTTTGTTTTGTTTTTTTAATATTTTGTTTTTTTAATCATTTTATTTATATTTATTCAAAATTTTTTCATTTACATATTATTTTTTACATAATCTTTTCAGTTAGACTACTGCGCTGTGATGATAACAAAAACGTTTATGTATAAAAGGGCATTCTTCACTTACTTGAGTTGCTGAAATAGATTTGATATTACCATTTGTCATTCTTGTACGAAAGTTGAACAAATAACAAAAATTTCAACAGTTAATAGTGAATTAATTTATAATTATATTCATTTTATATATTTTATTAAGATATCTAAATAATAAAATCATATAATTATTAAATGAAAAATATAATCAGATGGACAATGTATGAAATGGAGGATTAGTTGTAACAGTATTTGCAATCTATTTGACAGCTGTTGCATAATAGAGTCAGATTTCGATGCTATGTAATCGACCTTTTGCAGTTAAGAATATATTACGTTGCGGTAGTTTCAGCAGCTACATGTAATGTATTGTAATAGAATATTTTGTCATTGTCAAGTTGACCTCTTTTTGTTGATATTAAAATGGAACTACAAAAGTGAGAAAGGAAATTAAAAAAATGAGAGAAAAATAACAGAGTCAATAAAATTTAACAATGAAACACGTAAAAGTCAATCTTAATTAAAAAAAAATTTGAAAAATGGAATTTCCTTATATTGATAGCTTGCCCGAGATAATAAATGGATTACTGAAGAAGTGAAAAAAATAACATTTAGACCAGTGGTGACCAACCCAAATCAATCGAAGGGCCAAAGTTTTGGAAAAATACTATCACGGGCCACAATAAATTCATTTAAATAAATATAACTCGTTTTTACGATTCAAGTAAACTTAGAATCAATTTTTAAAATTAAAAACATGCTTAATTCGAATATGAATTCTAAAAAAGACAATTATTGATTTGATGTTTAAAATTGTGTCCGGGCCACATCAAAACGCTTCGCGGGCTACCGGTTGGCCATGACTGGTTTAGAATTATATATCTCGACTGTTGTCAGAAATAATAGGAAAAACTAGGTAAGATCAAAGAAAATGTAATAGAAGTAAAAATAATTATCTGTAGGTGTTATTAGGTGACAGGCTATAAAACCAAAACAAAATTTGAATTCAGAGACAAAAGTTGTAAAGAAAAAAATGATACACAATTTAAAAAAAGAAAAGACGGACGAAAAATCAGGAACGCAAAGTCAACGACAGAGACAATTACAAAGTTATTGAAGAAACATTGTCAGATCGGAAGAGAAATTTTAAATAAATTATTAATTTAATTAATCGAGAGTATCAAATAATTTTTAGTTAAAGCCAGGAAAGCTGCTAAATCGGTTCTACCGATTGCTGAACCCAGAAATACTAGTCAAGTGGTTGTGAATTCCGAATTGTGTTACAAACGTGTTTTTCCCGAAGGGTTGCAGTACGCACTCAAATCAAATATTGTAATATTGATTTATTGGTGTTAATGTAAATTGATAAACAATTGTGTTTATCAATAAAAGTTTATATTATCAGCATATTTTCAACTATATTTTCAACTAAGACATGCTTTGGAGTCAGATCAATAATTCTTAACTTTATATTTCACCGCTCAACTGCAACATATTTAAATATACGTTATTAAATATATATGACTTTTTAAGGCTTTTTTCCCGATTTTTTCCTAGTTTTTTTATTTTTGATGAATAGATCAGATTTTTGCCATCGGGGTGGAAACTCTTTGTCGTACATTGTACAATATACTTGCCGTATTAGGGACCAATCAAAGAAGGAGTTCATGGAATCTTCAGTCATGGCATGGTAATATTGTGTAATCGAAAATGTCTACTTCAGTTAGGGTTGCTGTTGACTTGCAGTTTAGCTTAGCTTCTATCTTAAGTTAGCCAACTTTTGCGCCACTGAGACGTGGTCCTTATCAAGTGCATGTTTTCTTATTTTTTTATAAATTTTTTCCCACATATTTTATTTCATTCAAGCAGAGTACAAAATTCACTGGCGAATGTTGAGCAGCCCAAAGAAGTTCGAAGTTTAAAGGTCATCTCATGGGTGAATATGGCACTGAGACTGTATATATGTATTTTATTAAACACTTGTTGTGTCATTATTTATAGAGATCGTTAAAATTATGTTTCATTTATCTATGTACCTAACTCCTTTGCCATCTCAGAAAAAGGTTTTATCTAAATTTAATTTAAAATGAAATACTTACAAAACCTCTTTTCAATAATCTGAACCTTTTGACGCACCTGGCTTCATCGTCGCGAATTAAAACCACGTAGCTGTTAGGAACAATCTTTGGATGTTTCCATAGAGCAACGATAAATTTTCGGAATGGTATTTGAATAAAAGGTTTCAAAGGTAAAGTTTTCTCCTGACTAAACGTCGTCACCCTTTCCGATAATATCGTTGAGGACGTATGTACAAAGGTAAATTGGTGACAGGTGTAATAATAAATATATTTTGATCCTTTCTCTAATTTAATAAATTTATTGTATATCGAATGTGAATCCATTTCAAATTGGATCATATCTTTCGATCTAGAAATAGTAAATAATAATTAAAATGTTAAATATGAAATTATAATTAATTAAAATAATTGAATAAAAATTAATTAATAAATATAAAGTGATGATTTCCTGGTAGCAGCATTAATTAAATTTTAAAACAATTAATAAATAATCATTAAAATTTTAATTATTTATAAAATGATTCAAAATTTATTATTCTGAAATAAATATTAATTTTTTTGTTTTATTAAGAAAAGAATGAAAAAAATTTCAAACAAGATTAGGAATGAAAGGTTACAAAGCTGTTCCAAATTGAAGTATTTCTCCCGTTGACAAGCGACGGATTTAGCAATTTGCAGCCACTAGGCCAAGATTTCTATGCCGCCTCCTCTCCAAATTAAAATTGCATATTGACATCCACAAATGTTAACATAAGCTGTATTTGAAAGAGAAATCCAACACCATTCTGTGTCTATTACAATTGAAATTAATTAAAGTATTAGTGACTCAGTTAGTTTATTAGTTTGAACTTTAATAACATAATGATTAAACATTTTCATGAATTTTATTCCTTAGTTCTTATTTGTACAATTTACAACAACCTATGCCACCTACTGCGATATGGCACCCCTAGGTCGGGGCGTTGTTTTCCTAGTGGAAAATACGGAACTAACCATTGAAACTATTTTGAACGGATATTTATTGTATGTTTAATAAAGTTTATGGTGATACCACTCAGGTGTCTTAGAGTCGAAAAATTCGGCGATTTTAGTTTGATCTCTTCCTCTGAACCAAAGCGTGTCCACTGTAAAACGTTTGTAATTGACCGAAACAGATGATAAAAAGAGGCAAGATCTGAGTAAGGGATGACTTCGATATCTTGCAGTTCCTAAATTTTTTGCCTCGTCCTTCTTAATGTATGAGCTCAGGCACTGTCATGCTGTAGGATTGGTCTGCCACGATTCAAATGTTCTTGGCAGTAATTAATCAAAGCATCATCAACAAGCTGTAGTTGTTCAGAATAAAGATTTCCATCAATAGGTCGACCATCCCGAACAAGTTCCAGTGCACAGATCCTTCATAATTTCATCAAACATGCAACAACACCTAATTTCGAAGCAACCTGCAAAACAACATATAACATATTGATAATTAAATTTCAGGTGTTTTTTTAGGAATTTTATGACATTTTATGAATTTATTTGGAATTGTTTCGATAAAATGTAAGTTAGATATATTTTTAACTATAAATAAATAAACAAATCACCAAAGACATTTATTTTTTAATACAATTAGGCGTACATGTATGAAATAATTTTTAAAATTTTTATATTCTTCTTTTTGCAGCTCATTTTCCCCATTCTCAAAGGCATTAATAAGCCGAATTTTGTCATTTTCTGTATATCTATGAAAATATTAATCTATTTAAATTTACGATTTGCGAATTTCTTTCTGCAAATCAAAAGATGTCGAAGGACCTTCTTCAATATTTGAAATGCTACCTTCACACATACTATAAAATATTTTAATGTTTTGTAATTTAATGAATAAATCTCAATTAAAAGTATTTTTCTGCATAATTTTTTAATAATTTTAAAATAATTATATTTTAACAATATGTTAACAATATGTTAATGGTTATTTATTTCGGAACAAAAAACGCTATAATAAATTCGCATGCATTTTTCATTGTGTTGTGTATTGGTATGTTCTCTCACCTTCACAAATCCTATAATAAAGTTATTAAATTTCGGAACAATAAATTTCTACACACAGGTAAGTTTGTGTGTTCCTATACTATAAATTTATTGATTTTTTTTAGATTATAGAAGTTACTAAATTTCGGAATTGGGTGTAAGCAATGAGTTTACATAGTATTTATACATAACTTATACCTAGACAAGTAATGGGAAATGTTTCTGAGCTACCTCTCCTATATAGTTTTAAATTGCTTTAGTAAAACTAATTCTACATTTAAAAATATTTTACATTAGGTCTATAAATCCTATATATACACATTTCAAAATATGATTTTAAAATAATGTTTTCCTAGAAGGAAAGAAGGAGCTCAATTTGCTAATTTTAATTTTTGTCAAACAAGTCAAAAATATTAAATATTATTTTCTCTCACTTTGACGACGTGAAAAGTAAAAGAATTTTGCAAATCGGATAGTTTTTTGACATGCCGGCGAATTCCGAGTTCAGATGGAAATGAATTCCATCAGGAACTATTTGGGTGCGAATAATGTCCCAGGAAGAGGATAATTTCACAGAAAAATTGACTAACATCTCTAACAATTCTAGTTTGGAATTAAACATAATTGGAATTTTTATGCTGTATAAAGAGTGCTTGTCAATTCTTTCAACACAGAACGTTCGGTTTGGCTGATGCGGATCACTGAACACGGCCAACGATATCGTTTTGGATGACTGAATGTAAAACACAGATCGAGTCAAAAATATTTATAAATTTACTAAAAAATTAATGTGAAAAACTTATAAACGTTTGAGATTTAATTAAAATATAAATATAAATTTATAAACATTTCCGTTCTCTCTGAAACCTTTCTGACATAATAAGTAGACTCAATGACATAGAGTTATTATTGTTAATAAATTTAGTATCATCATTATTATTATTATTATTATTATTATTATTATTATTATTATTATTATTATTATTATTATTATTATTATTATTATTATTATTATTATTATTATTATTATTATTATTATTATTATTATAATTATTATTATTATTATTATTATTATTATTATTATTATTATTATTATTATTATTATTATTATTATTATTATTATTATTATTATTATTATTATTATTATTATTATTATTATTATTATTATTATTATTATTATTATTATTATTATTATTATTATTATTATTATCATTATTATTATCATTATAACAATAAATATGAATATTTATTCATATTTAACACAGCTAATAAGTAAAACGCATCTAAAATAACGAAGACTTGCAAATTATTTGAATAAATAATAATAATTAATAAGTGAATTATTATAAAAAAAAAACAATTAATATCATGAGATGGCAGCATAAGAATAATAGAAATACTTACAGAACTGGAAGCATTGAGATATTCGAATTTGTCAGTGCTGATCTGATCCCAGCACAATCGATAAAGTTTCGGATAAACACGAATGGATAATGGATCAAGATTCAATTGCAACGTTGTGGCGAGAATCAGATCAGACCAATTGATCAAAAGAATCACAAATGCGATCATCATATGAATTATTAAGTGAATGTAAAATCTCCAGTAAAATTAGGCTTTACATAAACAGGATGTAGCACTATTATTTTGATATAGTCATTATTATTATTATTATTATTGTTATTATTTCATTATTATTATTATTATTATTATTATTATTATTATTATTATTATTATTATTATTATTATTATTATTATTATTATTATTATTATTATTATTATTATTATTATTATTATTATTATTATTATTATTATTATTATTATTATTATTATTATTATTATTATTATTATTATTATTATTATTATTATTATTATTATTATTATTATTATTATTATTATTATTATTATTATTATTATTATTATTATTATTATTATTATTGTTATTATTTTTATTATTATTATTATTATTATTATTATTATTATTATTATTATTATTATTATTATTATTATTATTATTATTATTATTATTATTATTATTATTATTATTATTATTATTATTATTATTATTATTATATTTATTATTATTTTTATTATTTTGATATAATCATAGTAGGTGGATGTGAGCCCACCAGACCAGGAGCTCACCAGATCACATATACCTCCTCCCCCTCCCCCCCCCTCCCCGACGAAAATTTTTTTTTCTAAATATTATTAAGTGGTCCAGAGGGCTCACACTTTTTTTCATCCCAAAAATTAATTTTCCCGCCAACAGATTATATTGATGGATAGCTCATCTTAAAGCTCAGTGCAAGACCTTTAAGACGAGCTATAGATTCCTATCATCCGATGACTCATCATATTTTCAGAACAAAGACAATGACTCACCCAATGTCTCATCATATTTTTAGAACGATGCCTCATCCTATGACTCACCTTATTTTTAGAACGATGCCTCATCCTATGACTCATCATATTTTTAGAATGTTGCCTCATATTTTTAGAACGATGACTCACTCTATGACTCATAATTTTTTTTCAAAATATTATTAAGTGATCCAGAGGGACCCTACTTTTTTTCATCCCAAAAATTAATGTTATTACTAACATGCTTTATTGAACGATAGCTTATTTTAAAGCTCTGTGCAAGACCTTTCTAATGAGATATAGAGATAATTATAATCATTATTAATTTTAAAGATATTAACGCCCGCGCGAAAGATGTTATTTTCAAAATTATTATTATTTTCAAAGTTTTTATCATTATTATTATTATTATTATTATTATTATTATTATTGTTATTATTATTATTATTATTATTTTCAATTATTCATAAAACTTAATTTCTACATCAATTTCATGATTTTCAACATTTTCATCATTTGCATGAATATTTTAATAATTTTCATTATTTTTCAATATTTCTTTACTATTATTATTATTTTAAATTATTATTTTTAAAGTTATTTTGAAAGTTTTTCATCTTATTATTAATATTTTCAAAGTTATTTTCAAAGAATTATTATTATTATTTGCAAAGTTCTAATTAATATTTTTTTTAGAAGTTTCATTATTATTATTTACTTACATATTCATAAAACTTAATTTCTACGTCAATTTCATGATTTTCAACATTTTCATCACTTGCATTTTTTAATAATTATCAATATTTTCATAATTTTCTATATTTTCAATATTTTCACGATTTTCAAAATTTTCATGATTATTTCAGGAACTTTTTCATCAAATATTGTTCAAAGTATTATTTTCAAAGAATTATTTTCAAAGTTTTAATCAATATTATTATTATTATTAATATTATTATTATGATTATTATTATTATTATTATTATTATTATTATTATTATTATTATTATTATTATTATTATTATTATTATTATTATTATTATTATTATTATTAATATTATTATTATGATTATTATTATATATACTCAGAGTTTATTCGAGAAAATATTCTGTCTCCCTATGGGTATTGGTCACAAAGGTACTGCTCACATTCAACATGTCGCAAATTATTTTCAAATTATTTTCAAATACAATTTCAAAGTATTATTATTATTATTATTATTATTATTATTATTATTATTATTATTATTATTATTATTATTATTATTGAAAAACCTAAAATATCATCATATGAATTATTAAGTGAATGTAAAATCTCCAGTAAAATTAAGCTTTACATAAACAGGATGTAGCACTATTATTTTGATATAATCATCATTATTATTATTATTGTTATTATTATTATTATTGTTATTATTTTTATTATTATTATTATTATTATTATTATTATTATTATTATTATTATTATTATTATTATTATTATTGTTATTATTTTTATTATTATTATTATTATTATTATTATTATTATTATTATTATTATTATTATTATTATATTTATTATTATTATTATTATTATTATTATTATTAAATGATGATTGCTTGGTAGCAGCATTTATTATTTAAAACAATAAAATGATAATTTAAGCCTTTTGCTGCAAATAATGTATTTAATGAAAGAATTTTCGACTATACGATAGTCCTTGTCAATCTCCTGGAATTTAGCAATGTTCTTCCCCAAAATACCCTTCAATCTTTCTTTTATTTCTATTCTCTTAATTCTCATTGGTTGTAAATATAATGAATTGTTTTACTAAAAACTTTTAAAATTTTTACATTTAAAATTTCAAAATGACACAAACTAAAAATTTTTAAATTTTTTTACAGCTTCTATAATTAGCTTCTAGAAGCCTAATAAAATATTTGAAAATATTTTAAATAAAGCCTCCAATAACTACTTATATATGCTATTTAAATATTTCAATAAATGTGTCAATTTTGATTTTCAAACCCTATTTTTTAAAATTTTTTTTCTATATTATTCTAATTATTACTTTTTAATTTATTCTATTTTTTTAATTTCTTTATATATTGTCAGTTATTCTCAAAGTCAATGACAACAGATCAAATTCATGATTTCATTTATTTCTTCTTTAGTGTTGATCTTTGGCTGTCTGTTTATGATGAGAATTGCTTCTTTGATTCTGACATTTTTCTTTTGGATGTTTCCATTAGCTATGATTTCTATTGAAATATTTTTTCTTTCCTCTGTTGGCTGACACTGCCGGAGATGTCTGCCCAACGAGGATGTTCCACCAGGATCTAGATGTTCTTTAACTCTTTGGTGCAATGTCCTGAGGGTACTTCCAATGTAGATTTCATTGCATACATTGCACGTGATGCAATAGACGATGTTTTTTCTAAAGCACATATCTTTCGGTGTCTGGCAGTTTTTCATTGTGCAATTGTTTTCTCTATTTATGTTGCCTGCCAGAGCCCTTCTCAATGTCCAAGATTTATGTGCTATCCGAATTGGAAGACCGGTACGTTTAAGTTCTTTCAGGATCTTGAAGTCGAGTATGTCACTGATGAATGGGATATTCAAATAGAAATATTTCTGATTCTTTTGTGTTAATTCCCTAGATCTTCTTGGGGTAGAATTCATTTTTTCAATGTCCTCACCTTGGTATCCGTTTCGGTGTAGGATTTTATTGAAATTTGATTGCTCTTTAAAGTTTTCGTTTTTCTCCGTGCATCGATTGGCTATTCTTCGTTTCTCGTTTCTTATGACATGTACTTTCTGTAAGTATGGAAGCGCTGATCTTTGGTGCATAAATATTTCTTTGCGAGCTGGTTTTCTGTAGAACCCGTATGTTGGAGTATTTTCTTCTATTTTGATTCTCAAATCCAATAAATTGAGGGATCCATCTTCTTCCGGATATTCGATTTCGAACTTAATATCTTGATGAGCCGCATTGAATGTATGAAATATTTCCTCCGCTTCTTTTCTGTTTTTGGTCGTGATGAAGATATCATCTACATATCTTGCATAGAAACCGATGGGTTGTATGGTCCTCAGTGTCTGTCGTTCGAGGTTATCCATAAAGATGATTGCTAGCAGTCCTGATATGCTAGAACCCATAGGCAGACCTTTAACTTGTTTATAGATATTTTGTTCAAAGGTAAAATAGGTGTTCTCGAGGATAACAGTAAGTAGTTTGGTGATATTCTCGATATTCATTTCCTTTATTAACAAGTTGCTTTCTCTTAATTTCTTTTCTAAACATTGAATAGCCTCTGTTGGTTCGATAGATGTGTATAGTGATACGACATCAAGACTAAATGGGTATTGGAATTCTCTATGACAAGTCATGTTATTATTTAGTCTTGTCATGAGGCAGTCGCTGCTTTGAAGATGGTGTGGTATCGTGTCCAATAAAGGTTTCAAGATCTTTGCAAGGAGCCAACTTGTTTTAGTTGTTGGTCCATTTTTGTTGGACACTATACTATATACACTATACACATCTATCGAACCAACAGAGGCTATTCAATGTTTAGAAAAGAAATTAAGAGAAAGCAACTTGTTAATAAAGGAAATGAATATCGAGAATATCACCAAACTACTTACTGTTATCCTCGAGAACACCTATTTTACCTTTGAACAAAATATCTATAAACAAGTTAAAGGTCTGCCTATGGGTTCTAGCATATCAGGACTGCTAGCAATCATCTTTATGGATAACCTCGAACGACAGACACTGAGGACCATACAACCCATCGGTTTCTATGCAAGATATGTAGATGATATCTTCATCACGACCAAAAACAGAAAAGAAGCGGAGGAAATATTTCATACATTCAATGCGGCTCATCAAGATATTAAGTTCGAAATCGAATATCCGGAAGAAGATGGATCCCTCAATTTATTGGATTTGAGAATCAAAATAGAAGAAAATACTCCAACATACGGGTTCTACAGAAAACCAGCTCGCAAAGAAATATTTATGCACCAAAGATCAGCGCTTCCATACTTACAGAAAGTACATGTCATAAGAAACGAGAAACGAAGAATAGCCAATCGATGCACGGAGAAAAACGAAAACTTTAAAGAGCAATCAAATTTCAATAAAATCCTACACCGAAACGGATACCAAGGTGAGGACATTGAAAAAATGAATTCTACCCCAAGAAGATCTAGGGAATTAACACAAAAGAATCAGAAATATTTCTATTTGAATATCCCATTCATCAGTGACATACTCGACTTCAAGATCCTGAAAGAACTTAAACGTACCGGTCTTCCAATTCGGATAGCACATAAATCTTGGACATTGAGAAGGGCTCTGGCAGGCAACATAAATAGAGAAAACAATTGCACAATGAAAAACTGCCAGACACCGAAAGATATGTGCTTTAGAAAAAACATCGTCTATTGCATCACGTGCAATGTATGCAATGAAATCTACATTGGAAGTACCCTCAGGACATTGCACCAAAGAGTTAAAGAACATCTAGATCCTGGTGGAACATCCTCGTTGGGCAGACATCTCCGGCAGTGTCAGCCAACAGAGGAAAGAAAAAATATTTCAATAGAAATCATAGCTAATGGAAACATCCAAAAGAAAAATGTCAGAATCAAAGAAGCAATTCTCATCATAAACAGACAGCCAAAGATCAACACTAAAGAAGAAATAAATGAAATCATGAATTTGATCTGTTGTCATTGACTTTGAGAATAACTGACAATATATAAAGAAATTAAAAAAATAGAATAAATTAAAAAGTAATAATTAGAATAATATAGAAAAAAAATTTTAAAAAATAGGGTTTGAAAATCAAAATTGACACATTTATTGAAATATTTAAATAGCATATATAAGTAGTTATTGGAGGCTTTATTTAAAATATTTTCAAATATTTTATTAGGCTTCTAGAAGCTAATTATAGAAGCTGTAAAAAAATTTAAAAATTTTTAGTTTGTGTCATTTTGAAATTTTAAATGTAAAAATTTTAAAAGTTTTTAGTAAAACAATTCATTATATTTACAACCAATGAGAATTAAGAGAATAGAAATAAAAGAAAGATTGAAGGGTATTTTGGGGAAGAACATTGCTAAATTCCAGGAGATTGACAAGGACTATCGTATAGTCGAAAATTCTTTCATTAAATACATTATTTGCAGCAAAAGGCTTAAATTATCATTTTATTGTATTATTATTATTATTATATTTATTATTATTATTATTATTATTATTATTATTATTATTATTATTATTATTATTATTATTATTATTATTATTATTATTATTATTATTATTATTATTATTAGTACTTTTATCATTTAATCAAAGAAAAAGGAAAAGTTTTAATAATTGAAAATCGCCAACTAAGTATATTAAAATATAACATTGCTATATGTTTCAACCGTTTAACAGTTTTATTCAGGCTAGGAATCGTATTAGTTACAAACTATTAAACACTAAATGAAAATAAATAAATCAATAATAATCGTAATTAAATTGTATCAAACTAAAAAATAATTTAAATATTAATTATAGGATTTCAAGACCTAATTAACAACGTGTCGCTCGTTACTCGTTCCCAATAATTACTCAAAATTTTCGCCAAAATCTTAAAATCAGAAATACTTATTTTTTACTGGTACACTTCCTAAAAATGATCACTAATGGGGTTCAGTCCATTCCGTCGGCAATGCTCAAAAACTCAAGTGCAGAGATGACGGGCCAATGTATTTGGAATTACACCCATTACTTGAAAATCGATACACAAGATGTGAACACAGCTCATCTGGAGTTGGGAACTTATGAACATGCTACAAACCTTGCAAGACATTGAAACAATCCTAAATATAGTCTTATCTACATTTTTAAGAATCTTATGATTGAATTCTCTGAAACCCTCTGAATAAGTTAATACCAAAACGTATTTTTGATCAGTGTGCTTAGATCGATTTTTTCACCTTCTGACCTTGACACCGCCAGACAAACCTATGCAAGAATCATGAGTATTCACCACCCATTCATCAACGGTTTCCTTTGTCATGCTCCCAAGAAAAGATTTAGAATATCCCTTTTTATGTAGCAATACAACTGGAGAATCAACACTTTTCGCTGAATTGATAAACGTGGATGATAAAGACGATGCACGAATAACTAAGTCTCTCACCATATTTCGCCTGTATTTATATTCACAGAATCTCTAACGAGTAGTATAAAGACCAGTATTAGTTGCTTTTCAGTATATATTAGTCTGATAGTCTTTCCCTTTCATTGAGTAAAGGTCCAAAAATGGTATCGTAAATATTTTCCCTTCTTCACACGTAAATTTAATATTCATATGTAGAATATTCTCAAACACTAAAAAATAAAAATCATCAACATAACGTTTATACACAGTTGGTATAGTTAAATTGTATGTTGAAATTTTCTTTTCTAAATTTGACATACAAATTTATGTCATTGTTGGAGCCAATGGTGAACCCTTAGCAACACCATTCATCTGTTTATACCACTCATTATTAAAAATAAAATTCACATTAAAGGTTACAAATTCATGTAATTTATGAAATGCGATTTCATCAAATTTCTCATGTTCGATAAGATATTCTTTCCACATCTTGCAACATAAATTAATCATTTATGATAGTGGGACATTCGTAAATAAACTACACACATCGAATGATACCATAAATTCATCTGTACCTTTTTTATTTAACTGTGCAATAAACGTTGAAAATTCAAAGCTGTCCTTAAAATCCTTAAAAAAAATTATTCAAATCCTCAAAAGGTTTTAATAACCCATTCAAAAACTTTGCAATTTAGTATTGAGCAGTTTCCATCATCGACGAGACTGATCTCACGAGCACACTTTAGGTAGTCCATAAAGTTTTGCCGGTTGGGAGCCTTTCGGAAGAATAGACTTAGGCAAGTCAACGTCCATATGCTTCTTATCTGATAATTCCTTCAAAAACCAATTCATCCTTCTCATAAACTGATAGATAATAAAACATTATTTAATTTGTTAACATAGACGTCATGGTCGAACATCACTAAACCATTGCCTTTATCATATTTACAAACATTGATATCTTTTTAAATATAGATTCTTCAGTACCATGAAGTCCTTAATATCCTGTTTTTTAGTTTTGTTAACATAATCAGTAGTGTAAACATTCAACAAGTGTTTTACATATTATCAATATCCTTATTAGACACACACACACACACATCATATAATACAATCTTTCAATTTTTGCGAATAATTTATTTTTATCAATTCATTTCTGAAGTTAAAAACGTGTTTGTGTCGAGTGTGTAAACATCATGTTATTTATATGGTGTAAAACCACTGGCTAACTGTTAAATAAAACTATATTAAATTACTAGCCAATCTGCTAGTTAAGTTACATTTTTTTCTTCTTAAATAACTTTCTAGCTTTTACTCTAATATTCTTCAATGTAAGTGTTTTTAGTTTTAATGTACTATTTCAATTGTTAATGTAGCTTTTTATATTTGTTAATATAGTTTTTTATATGAGAAACGATATATATGTCACGACTAGGGATAAATTTCAACACACGTTCCTTATCCTTCGACATAACAATTTTGCTCATATTCAATATAGTATCCTTAACGTCAAATTTATAAATACCAAACAATCTCCTTAAATTATTTAACTTCTTAATATGGCTATCATATTTATTCTTTAGTTTTTAAACAAAAACATTTATATCCCATTTGATACAAAATTGAAAACGAAAATTACCAATTAACCTTATCAAAGACAATCTCATTAGATTCAATTCGCTATCCATTAACCATTTCTTTTTGCTCTATTCTTCCAACATTCTACATAACGTTTTCGGTGAATTGATCGAACATCATCAGTAAATAGATAATTACTCAACTTCATTTTGAAAATAAAGAAGGAATCATCTCATTGTCTAAACATGCTTCTTTCTTCTTCTTTGATTATTTATTTAAGAATTGTGCTTCTGCGGTTCCAGTATTCAAAGGATTGCTGAGGAAATATACTTCAATTAGAAGAATCGTGCTAGAAATCTGCCTAGACGATATATCACTAAAGAATATTGTGTACCTATATATGTAGGTGTGTTATACATGCTTGTTAATTTGTTTTTATAGATATTGTCTGATCTATTTCAGCTTTTGCTATTGTCTCTTAGCTCATAGCAAATTTTATCGCTACAAATTTTTGGCGATTCAACTAGAAATCTTATTACTTTTATATATTTTTTTAACAGGGATTAGCAATTTGTATAAAGCCATAATTATAAACATTTTTTTGAGAAATCAAATTTAACTATTTTGCTTACCGCCAAATAGATTATATGTAACATTATATAAATCATTATTAAATATAAATATGATTATATTATACTTCTCGGTTGTACGACAATACGCCAAACGACAATCCGCCAAATAGTTCAAAGCGACAATCCACCAAAGCGACAATCCGCAAAAGCGACAATCTGCCAAAAAGTCGATAAATTTTTGTTTTAACATACATACATTTTAAATTTATTATATTTTTAAAATTTTAATAATAAATTCTCCGCTGAAAGATAAGAATCAACTAGTAATTGTTTAATATAAAATTTTAATTAAATATTTAAACAATTTAACTGGGTGAAAGGTAAATATTAATTTTCAATTTAATTGCAACAAATAATTAATCATTTAAAAAAGATGGATGATACGCTTCCCTTTAAGAGTACAAGAAAACCAAAAGTGATCTTTAGTACAAAACAATCTCCGGTAAAAAAGCGACAAAAGAAAGGAAAAGGAGCTCAAGGTTACATGGACCAGTCCAGTGAAATCAATCAAGTTGATTTACATTTAAATTCAACACAAGTTGACCAATATCATCAAAAATTGATTAGATAAATTTTACCATTGAGCTATACACAACAAAGGACTTTTAATTTTGATATGATGACCTACAAATATTTTTTTTATAATGTCAGTTTTAGTGTTGGCGGATTGTCGTGTTGGCGGATTGTCGGAATACGATAATGGTTGTACGACAATCCGCCAAACGATAATTCTCATATAAATAAATATGAATAAAATAAATTCATAATTAAATTGTTTAAAAAGGTTTGTGTAGATTTCCTGCTAAAAATTATCTTATTTGTTTAAATAATATTTGACTTTATTTGTTTTATTATATTTATAAGACGCAGTAATTTAACCCCTCCGTCCGAATTTAATTAAGTCATAATAGCCAATTAAGACAGATTGAATTGGAATTGGGGTATTCGAACTGAATGGGGATTGGTAGTGTTTTGATTATTTAACACTTACATGACTTGTTTACTGTAAATAAAAAATATATATGCGTTCATTTATTTATTTCTATACAAATTTCACTACTTATTGATCGCACCACGTAAATGAACGTTTTGGTATTCACAATAACCGTTTAAAATTAAATTCGTCTTCATCGTTTAATATATTTTTCTTTATTTAATCAAAAACTCGAGAGTTGTAAGATTGAATTCAGTAGAGCTTTTGCTATTAGATTTTAAAAGTTTTATTCACTTTATTCAAACATTTCTACATTTTGAAAATTTATATGTATATTTTATTATAGGTTATGTCTGTCCGTTACAGTTATTTTTCTGCTACTTTCTCAATTTCTATATTTAAAGCTGCTATTCCATGCAACATTAAAATTAAACAGACAAATAAGTTTGTGCGTTTCTATAATATAAATTTATTAATTTTCTTATTTTATAGATGTTATTATTCTATACAAATAGGTATTTTATTGATATTGTTCATTTTCAAATTCATAATAACACATAATCATTTTATTTCTGAATAATAACAGTTTTTCCGTGTCCATACCAGGAGATAATGTCATCATTGAACAACCTAATGGTCGCATCTCGGTTGATTGGGTAGAAAACTGCTTAATATCCGCAACAGAACGACTTATTATGTCGCAAGGTATTTCATATCCATGTTTATATCTAAATCGAGCTGCTTCCATTTGTGCACGACATACTTGAGATCGATAATCAGGGATCATACCAGTCATAACACTTCCAGTACTTTCAGTAATATTAAACAATCTTGTAGCTGAACTCTTCTCAATCATTTTATCTGGAACCTGTCTTTGTGTAGCTACACATAAATTTGATCTCATATTATTCCTTTCTGAACACAAAACAATATCGATTCGGCCATTTTGATCTTGAGCAAATTTCAACAAATTTGTTTGATCCATATTCAACTCACCAGGTACAGATTGAACTAATTGCCGGTCTCGAGATAATGTGATTAGAGAAAATCCATTACCCAGAATTTTAATAGATTTGATAGATCTGATAACATCGTCTTACAAATAGTTTCTATTTCCATTTTGCTGCGGGTTCTATTCAACCTTGCCACTAAATCATCGAAATCCATCAATCCCCCGTTATATTTAGATGTTGCCATTGTAATTTCAATTATTCAAAAAACCAATCCAATTCCATACCATTAACACCATTTCAAAAATCCATAAAAAAAATTCTAAAATCTAAAAGATTAACAACTTACAACTCAACTAATTTAAAATTGAATACCTCTTGCTCGCGTCTGTGTGTGCACACAGCCAAAAACAAAGAAAAGAAAAGCGCACACAGACGCGAGGACCGGACCAAAAATCTCCACTTTCTCCACTTTACGCGTCTGTGTGCGCACACAACCAAAACAAAGAAAAAAGTGCACACAGACGCGAGACAACTAATAATTCACCAGATATTGATACATACTTCACTTCATTGCATACACAAACATGCAAACATCAGTCATCAAGGTCATAGTTACCCGGTTATATAATTGGTTTATTATAAATTATTATTATGTCAACTACATTCCATTCATCCTTCATAAAAAATATTATTGTATCGTTGATTACTTAATTTTTGAATTTACTTCATTTATCCTTTTTCCCATGAAATAACAAACACGCGTCAGGTGTAATTAAATTTATTTGTTTTACATGACTAAAAGGATTTTTGAAAGATTATTGTAGATAATAGTGATTTAAAATATAACACAATATTTTCTTGTGCCTAGCGTCACTTGCAAGATTAATTTGCTTTTTTTCACTTTTATTTTTATGCTGGCTTGTAAATATGTGACCTGGGCCAATTCGACCCAATTGCAAATATTCAAAACTTGATGGTGATAATATTTATAAGTTATTTATGAACAACAAAATAAAGTTTACCTATTATCTAAGATGAATAATACGAGGAAATATAAATGTAAATCTCTCCTTTTATTTCAACAATTATTGCTCAAAAATCTTCCTAACATGTAAATTCTGCAGACCTAACTTACAAACGTGGCCTTTTCTAATCTAAAAACTTTCGCTTTATATGGCTTTTGTTGTTACTGCAATGCAAACACATTTTCATGGTCTTGACTTTACCAACGAGATCCGACAGGAAGCTTCATTATCATTTTATTTGTTTTACCTCTCAAAAATATTTATCTTTGAACATCTATTGTTAGAATTTTTTGTTGCTTTGTTTATAAAATTTTGTGTTGAATTATTATTATTATTATTATTATTATTATTATTATTATTATTATTATTATTATTATTATTATTATTATTATTATTATTATTATTATTATTATTATTATTATTATTATTATTATTATTATTATTATTATTATTATTATTATTATTATTATTATTATTATTATTATTATTATTATTATTATTATTATTATTATTATTATTATTATTATTATTATTATTATTATTATTATTATTATTATTATTATTATTATTATTATTATTATTATTAAGTGATGATTTCTTGGTAGCAGAATTAATTAAATTTAAACTATTAAAGGATAATGTAAGCATTTTGCTGCGAATAATATATTTAATACAAATAAAAAAATTTCAACTATAAGATAGTCCTTTTCATATTTGAAGAAGCGTTGAATTATTATTTACATTTTAGAAAGAAGTTTAGTAATGAATTTAGCTGAAGCTGATAAAAACTAAAAGGCCCAGAGATTTTTTTTTCTTTTTCCTTATATTTGCTAAGTTTACTCAAATCTGCTCTGAATTGCAGCAAAACATTTTGTTAAAGATGTAAAAATTATAAAAATTATTTAATTTAGCATAATTACTGATTATTTATATGGAGAAATAAGTGAGAAGCAAAAAGGTATATTGGCAAAGCAAGAAATAACTAATTAATTAATTAATTAATTAATTAATTAATTAATGACAACAAAATAAATTAATTCAATGGTAATTAATAAGTACAAGAAGGATTGTCAAATTGTCAAATCATTCTGTGTGATTGTAATCAATATAGGAAGACTACATTGTAATTGTATTGATCAATAAATATTTATGTTGTCTGGAATTCGTTATTGTTGTTATTCAAATCACTCTTGGAGTAAGATCAGTGATTTATAATTTCTCATTTCATCAATTAATCATCTTGGAATATGTATAAAAATTCCCATCTCTCTTAAATATGCAAAAGCAATCATTAGTACTTAGCGTTCATAAGATTTAGTTTTTATGTAGTTGATCATATTTAAAACTTGGTCTAAATAGGTTTTAATGCTGCTGGTCATGTATACAGCACTAGAGATTCTATGTGCAATAAAAAGTGAGTAGATAATATATTAGAGTTTTTTTCCTGACAAGGGTTACTAATCCGTTAAATGAGTCCTACAATTGATTGGACACCATCAGTACAAATTTCTACACATAACTCTTATGAGGAAGTTGAAGAATTCTTAAAGATTTATTAGAAATTTTGTTAAATTTAAAAATATTTTTATTAAAGAATATTTTAAAATAACACTGAAATTTAGCATTTTTAAAAAATATTTTTATCGAAAAATATTTTAAAAGAAAAATAGAAATTTTTTTAAATAACAAAAATAAGAAGAAACAAGTTTTTGAGTGTATAATTTATTAAATAAAATTTATGGAATTATTTTGTGATTTGAAAACAGATATTAATGTTCTAACGGATGAAAATCATAATAACTCTCATGATATTTCAAAATTTTCTAAATATGACGAAATAGAATCAAAGATATTTTGTCCTGCAGAACTCACTGTGAGCTCTTTGCAGCATAGAAATTGATACACTATTCGTCTCCATTAATGAAACAAATGAATCCTATATATGTTCTTTGTAGCTAATGTCAGCGGACTTGTCAATTTATAAAGCAAAATGTCGTTGGTAAAGCTTTCTAAACATCATCCAAGATAATTTGCTATTTGTTATCTTTTAAAAGATGAATTTTCACTATTTCCTTTTTTGCTAATCTAAAACAAAATTGAAAATAGTATTCATAATTTTATTATTGAACTTTTTTAAAATACGCCAATAACTCGATTTGCACCGTTAATAGGGATCAGAGAAAACACGAAGGAAATTGAAATAATTTTCTCAATATATTTCTATAATTTTTTTAATTTTTTGGAACCGAATAGCAATATTTGCAAAAAATATTTTAATATATTTATTTATAAATATCCTATTTAAAATAATTACAAGTTATTAATTATTTAAAAAATAGCCCATTTAATGCATACAAATCACATTCGAAACATAAAAAATCCTTGTGCTTTTTTATTGAGAGAAAGTGTTTAGTGTTTCTAATTAAAAAATAATTCATTAAAACAAAAATTAAAAATATATATAATTTAAACAAATAAATAAAAAAAGAAAAATCACTTCACTTAAACAAAACATTAAGTTAAAAAAATTCCTGTCCACACAAAACCTTTATAATTTTATTGGACGGAGTTCACCAGGAATTGTGATTCTATAATTTTAGGCCTAGAACATCCTGCTCAAGTGTCATTACAGTCGAGTTACCTAATTTCTTGCCCCAGTTGCGCTACATAGCTTGATGGATCATATAAAATCCCATACAAAATATAATAAAATATAATTAATATATTTCATACACAATAATAATTATAATTTTCAAATTTATGATTGGTGGATTATTAGTTATTATATAAAAGTTGAATGAATTGTTTATTAAAAATTATACATCATCTTCTCCATAATATTTGTTACTGTCTTCATTACTAGAATAGAAAAATTAAAAAATATATATAATAAAAGTATAAGAATATTTACTCCATTTGTTTCGAACCATGGACAAACAAATTTCTACACCAGAAAATTATTCCAATAAAAATACCTACAATGCAAACAATCGAAATTATGCTGATGATCACGGTACCGTGGAGATTCCAGAATGATACTAAAATAAATATTTTAACTGGAAATATTTATTATGTTATTATTATTATTACTATTATTATTATTATTATTATTATTATTATTATTATTATTATTATTATTATTATTATTATTATTATTATTTTTATTATTATTATTATTATTATATTATTATTATTATTATTATTATTATTATTATTATTATTATTATTATTATTATTATTATTTAGCATATGATAATTAATATTGATGTAATGGAGGATAACACAAGCATTAAATTAATAAATTGATCAATTAAAAAGTTAATTACAGTCATAATCATAAAAATTAAATAAACAAAAAATAACACTGTAAATTTTTATACATTTGAATTAACAGAATAATTTGATGATTAAAGGGAGCTCGGAAACCAGAAAAGTTTTCCCATAATTGGTTGAGAAGTGTAGTAAATTCGCTTATATTGAAGCTTTCGAATTTTTCATATATTGGAAATTTGTTAGAAGAATAACGGTACAACAATTAAAATATTTGTAAGGAAAACATCATTCTCCTTAGAGAAAGCTTCCATGTATCCCCAATTTGAAAGAATTTCTTAGTAAGAAAGTCAGGAACCAAATTTTGTTGTTAACCAATGTGTAGGAATCATTTACCGTGCAATTCTGCTTAAAAATAAAAGCCTCATTTTATGAGGTGCCCAAGGTAAGGTTCAATGAAGTTGTGCACATTTTACGTTAACGGTTTAAGGGAAACCATTTTCATACTTAACCTGTAATTTTGAAAAAAGAAATAAAATAATAAATTTGTATATATAAAAAATAAATAAAAAATATATAAGTGTGAATAAAATGAATCATTATAATAAATAATTAACGGCACAAGTCTGCTTCCAGAACAAAATGGAATGGACAAAATGGTATGGTCAAATATTTAGGTTGAGTCCGATATTTTGTCAATAAAGAATATTAAAGATAAATTATAACTTATATATTATAACATTTTAAACTTTCAATTGAGCTCATTTTCTAATAACAATTAGTCTTTCTAAAGCAGTGTTTCTCAGACTTTTCTTGCTCGAGGTACACTAAAAAATTTAAAGAAGCTCGCGGTACACCTGCCCAAAAATCAAATATTTTACAAATTTTTTGACATTTCAATGATATAAAAAAAGTACTTTTTATTCTATACTAATTAAATGTAATTACGAGAGATTTTTATAAGGTAATAAAGACAATTCTTTGTAATTTTGATCCACAGAAGTGACCTTTTCACAATAAAAAGTTTGATAGTTTTTGTAATTTCATTTTATTACCAGCTTTTTTTGAGAAAAAAGTCTCGAGGCACACAGTTTGAGAAACACTGATGCAAAGTCACATGGTATTTAATAAAATGAATTTTTATTGGTTCACTATCAGTCTAGTTCGTTTATTTTTTTATTCATTTTGTCCATGCCATTTAATAGTAAATTACTACTATTTTGTCTGTACAATATGTCCGTACCATCTTGTACCATCTCAATTATGTCCTCATACTATTTTATCTTTTACCATTTTGTCCCGCCGCCCATAAGTATAGGTTAACTACAGTCCATTTCATTGTCTATTTCGCTTTTCTCGCTCACTTGTCTTTTAGTATTCATTCGGTGTACTATTTGTATTCGACATCAAGTGTTCTGCGTGGTGTCGGTGTGAGGTGTAATAAAACAAGAATATTGGTTTTGTATTTAATTTGATGTTTAATATATAATACTACGATGAAATAAAAGAACAAATAATACTAATAATGGCGTAACATAGTATTTGTTAACTTGGATACAAGTTGCAAGAATCCCAATGGGCACATTGAAATTGGTATAACGATATTACGACCAAATAATTCAGACTCGGATGTAATTATTTCCTACCGAAACATTTATAATCCCAACAATAATATTTGTTTAAATCAATTGTCTATGACTATAGTGGTTGATTTTGAGACTTTTTGCTTTTATTTGTCTTTTTGTTATATAATTGCTGGCAGAATTCCTATTTATTCGGGAATTTCTTGAACCTATTTAGTCACCCACCTCCAGATTTCCCATGGGTTTACATGAATAAATTACAAATTTACCTCAAGTCCAAGAATAAGCATTGAATAGCATATAAAGTTCTGACGTTATCTAATTATGAAATCTCAATATAGAGAAGTATTTTACAAAACTAACACTCCTCAATAAAAAATTGTATAATTCAAGAGCATCACAAAAGCTTTATTTAAACAAATTAATTGTGCTATCATCATTGAAGTTATGTATATTTATGCATATTTGTATAATTTATTTGTATATAATGTATAATTATGCATATTTATATATTTATTTGTATATTATGTATATTTGTTATATTTATGCATATTTGTATATTTATTTGTATATTATGTATATTTATGTATATTTGTATATATTATTTGTATATTATGTATATTTAGTATATTTATGCATATTTGTATATTTATTTGTATATTATGTATATTTATGCATATTTGTATATTTATTTGTATATTATTATATATTTGTATATCTATGTATATTTATGCATATTTTGTATATTTATTGTATATTATGTATATATATATATATATAGTAATATATATATATATATATATATAATATATATATATATATAGATATATTAATATATATATATATATATATATATATATATATATATACATAATATACAAATAATATACAAATATGCATATATTATTAGATTATTACATTAGGACAAGTTTAGATTAAAGATTAAGGAAATTGTTATTTTAGATAATTGTTCCTTCATTTATAACTAACGGCCTTACATCGAATAAATCCTGGAGTGCTTTCCTTGGAATGACTGATATTTGTGAAAAAATAAGAATAAACTTTGGCTACATAGAGTTGTTCAGGAATCATTTCGTTTGTGGTGAAAGAAATTTTGTCATCAACAGCTTCATAATAATTTTCAAATACTTTATTTGGTGAAAGTTTTCCCGCAATTTCGACAATTCTATTTCAGCCACCTATGAATAAAATTTTAAATAATATAACTATATAATTTTAAATAGAAATTATGAAGGGTACCTAGACATTGCAGATAAAATCCATTACACAAGCAAGATGATCATCAGACTAAAGTCAAATTTAAATGAAAGGTTTTTAAAGTCTTTAAAATTATTTCATAAAAATTTCCATTAAAAATTGACTTAAAAAATTATTCCATAATAATTTCTATTAAAATTTAACTTAAAAAAATATTCCATTAAAATTTCCATTAAAAATTATCTTAAAAAATTATTTCATTAAAAATTTACTTTGAACAATTCCATTAAAATTTGACTTTAAAAATTATTTCATAAAAATTTTCATTTAAAATTTTTATTTCTCAAACACTGACTATTATTCTAACTTTTGTTAATAAATTTAAAAATTTTACTTTAATAACTTATTACATTACTTTAATTTACTTATTTAAAAACTATTATTTTTAATTTACTTATTTAACTTTAATTTAAAATTTTGAACCTATAATTTACTTAATTATTCTTAATTTACCTTTTTATCCTTGTAATATTTAATTTAACATTTTACACCATAATTTACTTAACAACCAAATATAACCCTTATTTACATATTTAACCAATAATTTCATGTAGTGAATGATTAATTGACAATGATTTGCATCTAAAAATTCATAAAAATTTTCATCTAAAATTAACATTGAAAAATATTCATAAAAAATTGACTTAAAAAAATTTAATCTATAAAGAATTTCATTAAAAATTATCTTAAAATATTAATCTATAAAAAATTTCATTAAAAAATTGACTTAAAATAATTATTCCATAAGACATTTTATTAAAAAATTTTAATTCTCAACACCGACTATTATTCCTACTTTTTGTTAATAAATTTTAAAATTTTACTTTAATTTAAAATTTTAGGCCATAATTTACTTTAATTTTAAATTTTGATCCTTAATTAATTTATTTAGACCATAATTTACTGTAATTTATAATTTTGGACCATAATTTCATTTAATTCAAAACTTTACCATGCTTTTTTAGTTTAGACCATCTTTTTCTATTGAAAACTACCTTTTGTATTGAAAATCCCAGGCCCAGGAGACCCCCTCACTATAGTCTGAATAATCCTTGGCTTTTTAGCGAGGACCTTTTTTATATTGAAATTCTCAGGTTCCATCGAGAGCTCCCTCAGAGAAAAATTTATTTGTATTGAAAAAATATTTTTGTATTGAAAAAAATATTTTTGTATTGAAAATCCCAGAAAAAAAAAGTGGAGCCCACTGCAGCAATTATGTAATCAAAAAAGCAAAAAAATGTAAGTTGCAGCAATTTTCCAGGCGGGGGGGAGGGGGGTCATTGCTGCAGGGGGCTCCTAACTACTTACTCACTTTTTTTTACAATCATAATTTATTGGCTTGTGTATGAAAATATTTTTGTGTGAAATGTTTTATAAAGAACTGAAAGGTGTTTGGTAAACATTTTTGTATAAAAGATAAAAACTAATAGCTTCTAAACTTGCATTAATAAAGGAGTATAGTAGTATTGATGTGTCCCCGCAAGACCATGTCCCCGCTGGACCACATATACCCCTCCCCCCCCCCCCCCGGAAAAAAAATTTTTAGAACGATGCCACATATTTTTAGAACTATTACGTAATCAATGCCTAATATTTTTAGAACTATTACGTAATTTTTTAATTTAATTGGTCCAGCGGTGACATACTTTTTTTCATCCCAAAAATTAATGTTCCCATTATCCGATTTTATTGACCGATACCTCATCTTAAAGCTCAGTCCAAGACCTTTCGAATGAGCTATAGGTATCTTATATATCTTTAATAGTTTTAATGTTATTAACATTTGATGACCACCATCTTTTCAAAGTTAAATTATTATTATTTTCAAAATATTATTAATTGGTCCAGCGGTGACATACTTTTTTTCATCCCAAAAATTAATGTTTCCCATTATCCGATTTTATTGACCGATACCTCATCTTAAAGCTCAGTCCAAGACCTTTCGAATGAGCTATAGGTATCTTATATATCTTAATAGTTTTAATGTTATTAACATTTGATGACCACCATCTTTTCAAAGTTAAATTATTATTATTTTTCAAAATATTATTAATTGGTCCAGCGTTGACATACTTTTTTTCATCCCAAAATTAATGTTCCCATTATCCGATTTTATTGACCGATACCTCATCTTAAAGCTCAGTCCAAGACCTTTCGAATGAGCTATAGGTATCTTATATATCTTTAATAGTTTTAATGTTATTAACATTTGATGACCACCATCTTTTCAAAGTTAAATTATTATTATTTTTCAAAATATTATTAAGTGATCTGGGCGGCTCACACTTTTTTTCATCCCAAAAGTAATGTTCCCACCCACAGATTTTATTCGGACGACTACCTCATCTTTAAAGCCCAATGCAAGACCTTTAAGATGAGTTATAGATTCCTATCATACGATGACTCATCTCATTTTTAGAACAAAGACAATGACTAACCCAATGTCTCATCATACTTTTAGAACGATGCCTAATATTTTTAGAACTATGCCTAATATTTTTAGAGCGATGCCTAATATTTTTAGAATGATGCCTCTTATTTTTAGAATGATTACGTCATACTTTTAGAACGATGCCTAATATTTTTAGAACGATGCCGCTTATTTTTAGAATGATTACGTCATACTTTTAGAACGATGCTAATATTTTTTAGAACGATGACTCATACAATGACTCATCACATTTTTAGAACGATGACTCATACGATGACTCATCATATTTTTAGAACTAATATTTTTAGAACGATGCCACATATTTTAGAATGGATGCCTAATATTTTTAGAATGATTACGTCATAATTTTAGAATGATGCCTAATATTTTTAGAATGATTACGTCATAATTTTAGAACAATGCCTAATATTTTTAGAACGATGCCTATTATTTTTAGAATGATTACGTCATATTTTTTAGAATGGTGCCTCTTATTTTTAGAATGATGTCTAATATTTTTAGAATGATGTCTAATATTTTTAGAACGATGCCTAATATTTTTAGAACGATGCCTAATATTTTTAGAATGATTACGTCATAATTTTAGAACGATGCCTAATATTTTTAGAACGATACGTCATACTTTTAGAATGATGCCTAATATTTTTTAGAATGATGCCTAATATTTTTAGAACGATTACGTCATACTTTTAGAATGATGCCTAATATTTTTAGAACGATGCCTAATATTTTAGAATGATGCCTAATATTTTTAGAACGATTACGTCATACTTTTAGAATGATGCCTAATATTTTAGAACGATTACGTCATACTTTAGAATGATGCCTAATACTTTTAGAATGATGCCTAATATTTTTAGAATGATGCCTAATATTTTTAGAACGATTACGTCATACTTTTAGAATGATGCCTAATATTTTTAGAACTAATAATTTTTGTTTTAATTTGTTTAAATCGTTGATTATTATTATTATTATTATTTTTTATTATTATTATTATTATTATTATTATTCTTATTATTTGCAATTATTCATAAACTTAATTTCTACATCAATTTCATGATTTTCAACATTTTCATCATTTGCATGAATATTTTAATATTTTTCAATATTTCTTTACTATTATTATTAAATTATTATTTTTACAGTTATTTTGAAAGTTTTTCATCTTATTATTATTATTAATATTTTCAAAGTTATTTTCAAAGAATTATTATTATTATTTGCAAAGTTCTAATTATTATTTTTTTTTTAGAAGTTTCATTATTATTATTTACTTACATATTCATAAAACTTAATTTCTACGTCAATTTCAGGATTTTCAACATTTTCATCATTTGCATTTTTTAATAATTATCAATTTTTTCATAATTTTCTACATTTTCAATATTTTCACGATTTTCAACATTTTCATGATTATTTCAGGAACTTTTTCATCAAATATTGTTCAAAGTATTATTTTCAAAGAATTATTTTCAAAGTTTTAATCAATATTATTATTATTAATATTATTATTATATATACTCCGAGTTTATCCGACAAGATATTCTGCCCCCCTATGGGTATTGGTCACAAGGGTACTACTCACAATCAACATGTCGCAAATTATTTCAAATACAATTTCAAAGTATTATTATTATTATTATTGTTATTATTATTATTATTATTATTATTATTATTATTATTGCAAATATTAGTCAAAAACATAAAATATTTTTACACATACACACACAACCCATTAACAATTATTATTATCAATATTAGTGAAAACCTAAATATTTTTTATACAACCCATTAAACTTTATTATTATTATTATTATTATTATAATTAGTCAAAAACCTAAAATAATTTTTACACACTAAGTTATGGGGTAGAGAATTATTATATGTTTGCAATATTCTGTGTTTGCCTTCACGGGAAGTTGACAATAATTTTACACACACATTCTATATACACATACCTTGTTTAACATGGGTGTATATACTCCTAGTCTATCCGACAAAATATTCTGTCCCCCTATGGGTATTGCTCATATGGGTACTAGTCACACTCAACATGTCGCAAGGGTATATTAATTAATGTTAGTAAATAAAACCTATCACACATACTTTAATATTTAAACGATAAAAATCAAGACAAGAGAGGACAAGGCAAAGTTTATGCATTTAGTATTGCCAGGCCTAATGAGCAGTGACCAAATATCTGTGCCTGAAAGACACGGTGGATATTTGTTCGCGTCCACAAGGGTCGTCTGTGCCTCCCCCAAGTGGGGTCAGAAGAACCTGGGCATTATAGCTTTCCGTACGGAACATTACGCCTAGCATGGGTAGTCAACTACCAGCACATTCGAAACGTATAATTTCAAAATACATGCATCATTGGCACTATAACCAAATTAATTAATGTTTTCACTAACACAAATATATATTTACAGAGGCCTCCCACTAGTTAGATTACAACCGCCCACCACGACGATCAGCTTGTAAATATATATTAATTAAGGGATAAAGAGGACCCACCCAACCCTATTATATTTAATTTACAAATTTTTCTCGCTCTTCTGCTGGTAATCTATCTCAAAATTATCATCTCCATCAGGCCATTTGGAATACATCTTGCAAATTGGACGTATTTCTTAGTTTCTGATGCGGTGTCAACTATCATTGCTAAAATTTATATTGATTTAAAATCAATTATCTTACATTATCTAGCATTTTATCGTCAGAAATTAAATTCTACCTGACTATTAGGCAACTGTTATTTGTGGTATACTTTTTCAATGTCATTTCCCACCATAAAACACAGATACCTAAATATAATATATTTATTTTAAAGAATTAATTCATGTCTTACATTATTAATAATATTCTTCAGGTGTAACGAATATTTTACAATATCTAATTGTTAAAACATCGGTTTTCCCATTTTTCTTGACATTCGTTGAAAGAAAGTTTACATAATTTAAGTAAACATTCATGTTGAAGGACACCTACAATCAGCTAATTCATTTAAAAAATCCATTTAAACTCCTTTAGTGTTTCACCATTTTGTTCATCTTCCTCATAATCATATAATTCATGTTTTAATAAGAAATCTCTAAATCTAAAAACTATAACTCCTTTAGTGTTTCACCATTTTGTCTGGTTCATCTTCTTCATAATCATATAATTCATGTTTTAATAAGAAATCTCTAAATCCAGAACATAAGTCTTTTAGTGTTTCACCATTTTGTCTGACTCATCTTCTTCATAATCATATAATTCATTTTCTTCATTACTAAGTAAAATAATTAAAATATTGTAGTAAATTCTTTATTTACTTACTTTATGGATACTAAAACGAAAGAAATAAAGTTATATCAAAATTATATTTAAATAATTTAAATTTAGTATTTAAACATATTTAAACACTTTAGTTATTTAAGCATATTTAAACATTATTATATAGTATAACTTTATAAAATATTATAATTTTATGAATTCTAAATTTATTAATAAATATAGTATAATTTTATATAATATTATGTATTGTAAATTTAATATATCCTTCATTTAATTTTTTAAATTCAAAAATTTATAATGAAGATTCTTTGAATTAAAAAATATTCTGTTAGTATTTCCAGGCAGAAAACAACGAATTCAATAATTAAAATCTTAATTTTCATGTTGTTAGGGTTGTGGCCAGAAGTTAATCGCCATCTAATCGTTTGTTCTCAATTTCGCTCATTTTTGTTCAAAACATTCAGGAGAGTTGTTATTTGGAAAGTTTCTTTTAGCTCAGTTTTGTTAAAACACTCACGGCATTCTTGAAAGATGTGACACTGGAAATAAATTAACAATGGGTGGTCTTGCATACATGTTGTTGGTTTGAACTGTTGATTTATTTTAGAAATATGTATATTAAAAACATTTAAGGTATCATTCAGTAAAATAATATAGTATTTTTGAGTATTTTTTAGTTGATTTATAAATAACAGTATTTTGATATATCAATAAAGACCATATACTCCTAGTTTATCCGACAAAATATTCTGTCCCCCTATGGGTATTGCTAGCAAGGGTACTGGTCACATTCAACATGTCGCAATATTAATCATTTAGAAATTCTTAGGTAATTTAGTGAGATGATCAGAAATTCGTGAATATTTTAAATGTAACTTTACACTTATGTCGAGCGACTAATTTATTGGTTAACTTTGTAGTTATTTAAAGCAAAAATTAATTTATTCATCTAATGTTCGTTACAATAGTTAATAATATGAGAAAACATGGTCATTATTCATTGATAATTTTAAATTCTTTATCATTTGGAGTAAATTTGTTTGAGGCAAAAATAATTAAAGGAGTCATAATAGAAATATGGTTATCATTTATCCAATTAAGGGGCTTATTAGTTAGAAATATATATTAAAAAGTAACAATTATTTTCTAATTTAATTAGATGATCATTAGACGTAATATATCTTTGCGAGAAATTTAAGATGTTTGAGTAACCAAAACATGGATATTTTGTACGATAAATTTATGAATATTGGTTAATTTAGTCATTAAAATAATAATATAATAAGGTAATTTAGGAAAATATCATTTATCCATCCGATAACAATATTCCTTCAATAGATATTCAACCGATTTAATTTCTAATTAAAATCATAAATTTCCTTCAAAGATCATTTTTCTTTAGTTGTTTTCCAATTCTTTTAAGTTAATATTTCTCAAGCTTTGTCAACGATATCCCCAAAATGAATAAAATAACTTCTTAAATAAAAATAATTTAAAGCAATAACCATTGATATCAATTAATTCTAAAGATTTCAAATTTCTCATTGTCAAAAACAAGTAAATTGATCATTAACCATTAATAAAACCGTGGATAATTAATTAAAACTGGTTCTGAAACATAAATTACTGTGCAACCTCTAAAACGATATAATTTCACAGGAACTATTCACAGCTGACTATTTCCCTTCAAAATTTGATATTTTACCAATAAGAATATATAAATATTCAAAACATTAACCGATCCCTCACCAAATATTTCTAGCATTTTAAAAACCCCCTTAAAAATCATATATTACCATCTTAACCTTCACTAAATCCAACCGAATATAATTTCACCCACTTGAGCCCTTTAATATATCTTAAAATCCATAGAAATTCTTCAAAATATGAATTTTATTTAATTGTTACAAACATTCTTCCATTGAAATAATTTAGTAGCTAAATTCAAAGACCTCAGTAAAAGATCAAAATTCGCTAAAATGAATATTTCCTACAAATATTTAACCACATTCACCATCAAATATCTAATTAGAGATGAAATATATTGATAGATCATCGATTCGGCTAATTATAGCCATTATAAAATGATATATCTTTCAAACTAAATCACAAATTTCAGTATATTTTACATTAATTTTCAAGTAGATTTCAAATATATCATCATCATGATAAAATTAGTTGGTTTCAACTTTAGATTTTCAATATTTTAAAGTATCATCAATGTGTAAATATTCTTAGAAAAATATATTGATATATTAATTTAGTCAAATTCAATATCATTACAAAGTCATCATCATCAAATTTATCCTATCACTTGATTATTAACCTCATTAAAAATTAATTTTTATTTAAAATTTAAAAACAAGTCAATAAAATATAGCAAATTATCAAGAAATTAATTAAATTTATCTTAGAATTAACACTAAGCCTTAAATATTCTTTCAATTAACATGAAATTCACCAAAAAAAATGTTGGTAAAATCTCGCTAACTCTAAAAAATTACCAATGAATTTAACGCCAAATAATAACCAAATATTTGCCTAAATAAAACACAGCAGTACCTTTACGATCAGTACCCTTACGACCAATACCCTTACAAGCAGTACCCATAGAGGGAGAAAATATCTTGTCGGATAAACTCAGAGTATATATAATAAAACGAATTAACTATAACTCCATCAAATTGAATCAGTCAAATTAACACAAATTTTAATAAAAAATCTTATTCTAAAATGGTAAGCAGCGTAAAATCGAAAGATAACACAGAGATAAAATTAACAATATTATTCTCAGGTGGTAAGAATCATCATTATTCTATGATTAATTAATATTGAAATTCAAAAAGTGAAAATAAGTGCTTGAATTATTCATTAATGGAAAGTAAATGTAAATATAGCGAGAAGTGGCATAGATAAGATGGAAATATATTAATTGCATTTATTTAAAATTATTTCATGAAATTCATTAAAATAATGACTTTAATAAAAAATATTTAATAAAATTTTCAAAGAAATATTTGTTGGGAGGATTAGTGGAAAATCTGGGGGCTATAAGTGATGAGGATATATAAAATTATTTCTAATATATGAGTTACTAACGAATTAAAATATTTTAATAATGTGATAAACATTTATTTTGATAGAGTATTTAATCCACAAATGAAAACATACATAACAAATGGTATTTGACTGAGCAATTATGATAATTCATATTTTAAATTTTGATTAACTCCTTTAATATTGAATTAATAATTATTATATTTACTATTTTACATTAAATATTTCTAAAACAAATATTCTAAAAGATAATTTAAGATACATTAGTCTTCAATCAAAAAGATCTCTCAAAGTTAAGAACGAAACAAAGTGTGCCATTAACTTTACTTAAATATATGAAAACACAAAGTAAACAATGATAATAAAGGGATAACAGACTCAAAAATAAAATATTCTTACCACCTGAGAATAATATTGTTAATTTTATCTCTGTGTTATCTTTCGATTTTACGCTGCTTACCATTTTAGAATAAGATTTTTTATTAAAATTTGTGTTAATTTGACTGATTCAATTTGATGGAGTTATAGTTAATTCGTTTTATTATATATACTCTGAGTTTATCCGACAACATATTTTCTCCCTCTATGGGTACTGCTTGTAAGGGTATTGGTCGTAAGGGTACTGATCGTAAAGGTACTGCTGTGTTTTATTTAGGCAAATATTTGGTTATTATTTGGCGTTAAATTCATTGGTAATTTTTTAGAGTTAGCGAGATTTTACCAACATTTTTTTTGGTGAATTTCATGTTAATTGAAAGAATATTTAAGGCTTAGTGTTAATTCTAAGATAAATTTAATTAATTTCTTGATAATTTGCTATATTTTATTGACTTGTTTTTAAATTTTAAATAAAAATTAATTTTTAATGAGGTTAATAATCAAGTGATAGGATAAATTTGATGATGATGACTTTGTAATGATATTGAATTTGACTAAATTAATATATCAATATATTTTTCTAAGAATATTTACACATTGATGATACTTTAAAATATTGAAAATCTAAAGTTGAAACCAACTAATTTTATCATGATGATGATATATTTGAAATCTACTTGAAAATTAATGTAAAATATACTGAAATTTGTGATTTAGTTTGAAAGATATATCATTTTATAATGGCTATAATTAGCCGAATCGATGATCTATCAATATATTTCATCTCTAATTAGATATTTGATGGTGAATGTGGTAAAATATTTGTAGGAAATATTCATTTTAGTGAATTTTGATCTTTTACTGAGGTCTTTGAATTTAGCTACTAAATTATTTCAATGGAAGAATGTTTGTAACAATTAAATAAAATTCATATTTTGAAGAATTTCTATGGATTTTAAGATATATTAAAGGGCTCAAGTGGGTGAAATTATATTCGGTTGGATTTAGTGAAGGTTAAGATGGTAATATATGATTTTTAAGGGGGTTTTTAAAATGCTAGAAATATTTGGTCAGGGATCGGTTAATGTTTTGAATATTTATATATTCTTATTGGTAAAATATCAAATTTTGAAGGGAAATAGTCAGCTGTGAATAGTTCCTGTGAAATTATATCGTTTTAGAGGTTGCACAGTAATTTGTTTCAGAACCAGTTTTAATTAATTATCCACGGTTTTATTAATGGTTAATGATCAATTTACTTGTTTTTGACAATGAGAAATTTGAAATCTTTAGAATTAATTTATATCAATGGTTATTGCTTTAAATTATTTTTATTTAAGAAGTTATTTTATTCATTTTGGGGATATCGTTGACAAAGCTTGAGAAATATTAACTTAAAAGAATTGGAAAACAACTAAAGAAAAATGATCTTTGAAGGAAATTTATGATTTTAATTAGAAATTAAATCGGTTGAATATCTATTGAAGGAATATTGTTATCGGATGGATAAATGATATTTTCCTAAATTACCTTATTATATTATTATTTTAATGACTAAATTAACCAATATTCATAAATTTATCGTACAAAATATCCATGTTTTGGTTACTCAAACATCTTAAATTTCTCGCAAAGATATATTACGTCTAATGATCATCTAATTAAATTAGAAAATAATTGTTACTTTTTAATATATATTTCTAACTAATAAGCCCCTTAATTGGATAAATGATAACCATATTTCTATTATGACTCCTTTAATTATTTTTGCCTCAAACAAATTTACTCCAAATGATAAAGAATTTAAAATTATCAATGAATAATGACCATGTTTTCTCATATTATTAACTATTGTAACGAACATTAGATGAATAAATTAATTTTTGCTTTAAATGACTACAAAGTTAACCAATAAATTAGTCGCTCGACATAAGTGTAAAGTTACATTTAAAATATTCACGAATTTCTGATCATCTCACTAAATTACCTAAGAATTTCTAAATGATTAATATACCTTTGCGACATGTTGAATGTGACCAGTACCCTTGCTAGCAATACCCATAGGGGGACAGAATATTTTGTCGGATAAACTAGGAGTATATGGTCTTTATTGATCTATCAAAATACTGTTATTTATAAATCAACTAAAAAATACTATATTATTTTACTGAATGATACCTTAAATGTTTTTAATATACATATTTCTAAAATAAATCGACAGCTCAGACCAACAACATGTATGGATTGTTAATTTATTTCCAGTGTCACGTCCCTCAAAAATACCGTGAGTGTTTTAACAAAACAGAGCTCAAAGAAACTTTCCAGATAACAACTCACCTGAATGATTTGAACAAAAATGAGCGAAATTGAGAACAAACGAATAGATGGCGATTAACTTCTGACCACAACCCTAACAACATGAAAATTAAGATTTTAATTATTGAATTCGTTGTTTTCTGCCTGGAAATACTAACAGAATATTTTTTAATTCAAAGAATCTTCATTATAAATTTTTGAATTTAAAAAATTAAATGAAGGATATATTAAATTTACAATACATAATATTATATAAAATTATACTATATTTATTAATAAATTTAGAATTCATAAAATTATAATATTTTATAAAGTTATACTATATAATAATGTTTAAATATGCTTAAATAACTAAAGTGTTTAAATATGTTTAAATACTAAATTTAAATTATTTAAATATAATTTTGATATAACTTTATTTCTTTCGTTTTAGTATCCATAAAGTAAGTAAATAAAGAATTTACTACAATATTTTAATTATTTTACTTAGTAATGAAGAAAATGAATTATATGATTATGAAGAAGATGAACCAAACAAAATGGTGAAACACTAAATGACTTATGTTCTGGATTTAGAAATTTCTTATTAAAACATGAATTATAGAAGAAAATGAACCAGAGAAAATGGTGAAACATTGCTATGTTCTGGATTTCTTAAATGAATTAGCTGATTGTAGGTGTCCTTCAACATGAATTATCAGACTTAAATTATGTAAACTTTCTTTCAACGAATGTCAAGAAAAATGGGAAAACCGATGTTTTAACAATTAAGTAAAGTACTCGTTACACCTGAAGAATATTATTAATAATGTAAGACATGAATTAATTCTTTAAAATAAATATATTATATTTAGGTATCTGTGTTTTATGGTGGGAAATGTCATTGAAAAAGTATACCACAAATAACAGTTGCCTAATAGTCAGGTAGAATTTAATTTCTGACGATAAAATGATAAATAACATCTGTAAGTTAATGGCTTTTAAATTTTAGCAATGATAGTTGACACCGCATCAGAAACTAAGAAATATTTGCAAGATGTATTCCAAATGGCCCGATGGAGATGACAATTTTGAGATAGATTACCAGCAGAAGAGCGAGAAAAATTTGTAAATTAAATATAATAGGGTTGGGTGGGTCCTCTTTATCCCTTAATTAATATATATTTACAAGCAGATCGTCGTGGTGGGCGGTTGTAATCTAACTAGTGGGAGGCCTCTGTAAATATATATTTGTGTTAGTGAAAACATTAATTAATTTGGTTATAGTGCCAATGATGCATGTATTTTGAAATTATACGTTTCGAATGTGCTGGTAGTTGACTACCCATGCTAGGCGTAATGTTCCGTACGGAAAACTATAATGCCCAGGTTCTTCTGACCCCACTTGGGGGAGGCACAGACGACCCTTGTGGACGCGAACAAATATCCACCGTGTCTTTCAGGCACAGATATTTGGTCACTGCTCATTAGGCCTGGCAATACTAAATGCATACACTTTGCCTTGTCCTCTCTTGTCTTGATTTTTTTATCGTTTAAATATTAAAGTGTGTGTGATAAGTTTTATTTACTAACCTTAATAAACCATAATATGCTTTAAGATCGAAAACCCTTGCGACATGTTGAGTTTGAGTAGTACCCTTGTGACCATTACCCATATGAGCAATACCCATAGGGGGACAGAATATTTTGTCGGATAGACTAGGAGTATATACATCCATGTTAAACAAGGTATGTGTATATAGAATGTATGTATAAAATTATTGTCAACTTCCCGTGAAGGCAAACACAGAATACTGCAAACATATAATAATTCTCTACCCCATAACTTAGTGTGTAAAAATTATTTTAGGTTTTTGACTAATTATAATAATAATAATAATAATAATAATAATAATAATAATAATAATAATAATAATAATAATAATAATAATAATAATAATAATAATAATAATAATAATAATATTAATAATAATAATAATAATAATAAAGTTTAATGAGTTGTATGTGCGTGTAAAAATATTTTAGGTTTTTAATATTGATAATAATAATAATAATGGTTAATGGGTTGTGTATGTATGTAGAAAATATTTTAGGTTTTCACTAATATTGATAATAATAATAATGGTTGATGGGTTGTGTGTGTGTGTGTGTGTAAAAAATATTTTAGGTTTTTGACCAATATTTGCAATAATATTAATAATAATAATAATAATAATAATAATATTAATAATAAAAGTTTAATGGGTTGTGTGTGTGTGAATAATATTTTAGGTTTTTCAAAAATAATAATAATAAAGGTTGATGGGTTGTGTGTGTGTAAAAATAATTTATCTTTTTGACCAATATTTGCAATAATATTAATAATAATAATAATAATAATAATAATAATAATAATAATAATAATAATAATAATAATAATAATAAAACTTATAAACTAAAAACTTAGAAAATAATAATAATTATTTTAATAAATGCCCTTGAAAAATTAAATGACCTTGAAAATTAAATGACCTTGATGAGTCATATGTCTTTTATTAAAATTTGACCTTGACCTTAAAAATTAAATGACCTTGAAAATAAAATGATTACTTAATTAAAACAAAAAATTAAATTAAAAAAAATGACCTTGAAAAATTAAATGACCTTGAAAATTAAATGACCTTGATGAGTCATATGTCTTTTATTAAAATTTGACCTTGACCTTAAAAATTAAATGACCTTGAAAATAAAATGATTACTTAATTAAAACAAAAAATTAAATTAAAAAAAATGACCTTGACCTTGAAAAATTAAATGACCTTGAAAATTAAATGACCTTGATGAGTCATATGTCTTTTATTAAAATTTGACCTTGACCTTAAAAATTAAATGACCTTGAAAAAATAAATGACCTTGAAAAATAAATGACCTTGAAAAATTAAATGACCTTGACCTTGACCTTGAAAATTAAATGACCTTGAAAATTAAATGACCTTGAAAATAAAAAGATTACTTAATTAAAACAAAAAATTAAATAAAAAAATGACCTTGATGAGTCATCATGATGAGTCATATGACCTTGGGAATGACCTTGATGAGTCACGCGACCTTGAAATGTCCTTGATGAGTCATGGCCTTTGTTTAAAATTTGACCTTGACCTTGACCTTGAAAATAATATTTTGAAAAATAAATGACCTTGAAAAAATGGTCTCGGGAAAACTTTAATAACTTTGCCGATGTTAATGATGATGATACCTTCTATGGCTCAATTGAAAGGTCTTAGACTACGCTTCAAAATAAGCTATCGATTAATAAATTCGGATAATGGGAACGATAACTTTTGGGATGAAAAAAAGTAGGAGCCCGCCGGATCACTTAATAATATTTTGAATAATAATAATAATTTAACGTTGAAAAGATGGTGGTCATCAATTGTTAATAACTTTGTCAATATTAATGATGATGATACCTTATATGGATCACTCGAAAGGTCTTGGACCGGGCTTTAAAATGAGCTATCGTTGAATAATTATCGTTGTCGGGAACTCTGTACATTTAAATTTAAAAATATGACCTTGAAAAATTAAATGACCTTGAAAAATTAAATGACCTTGAATAAATAAATGACCTTGAAAAATTAAATGACCTTGAAAAAATAAATGACCTTAAAAATATAAATGACCTTGAAAAAATAAATGACCTTGAAAATAATATTTTGAAAAATAAATGACCTTGAAAAATGGTCTCGGAAAAACGTTAATAACTTTGACAATTTTGATGATGATGATACCTGTAATAGTTCATTCGAAAGGTCTTGCACCAAGCTTCAAAATAAGCTATCAATTAATAAATTTGGATAATGGGAACGATAACTTTTGGGATGAAAAAAAGTAGGAGCCCGCCGGATCACTTAATAATTATATGACCTTGAAAATGATTTTTGGTAAAATGTTAATAACTTTGTCAATATTAATGATGATGATGCCTTTCATGACTCATTCGAAAGGTCTTGGACTGGTCTTTAAGATGAGGTATCGTCCAATAAAATCCGTTGGTGGGAACATTAATTTTTGGGATGAAAAAAAGTAGGAGCCCGCCAGATCACTTAATTAAAACAAAAAATTTATTTTAAAAATTAAATGACCTTGACCTTGACCTTTTATTTAAAAAAAAATTTCTCGGGGGGGGGGGGGGAGGGGTATGTGATCTGGATGGCCCCTGATCTGGATGGCCCCAATCCTACTACTGAGTATCTGTAGTAGAAGACACCAAAAGGTAAATCTGTATTAAATTAGCAACGTTTGTATACATAAAATCATAATAATGTATAAATTAAAATTATTTTTTAATCGTTTGCGGACGGTATTAATTTTAATAAGTAGTATTTTAATATATTATTTTTAGTATAAAATCTTTTAGTATACGAATGCCCGATATCATGGCCATTATACATTGTAGAACGTCTGGAACAAAATTCGTGGCCAGCACTGCTGGACTACCGTCCGCAAACGGTTAAATTACACTTTTTTTGGATTATATTATTACTAATGTTGGTGTTATATATAAAATTGAAATATAAAAAATTACAAATTATCAAAATCAATTAAAAATTAATGAAAATGTCAATAAACCAAAAATCAATATTTTTCGTGAGGGGTGGAGAGAAAGTGGTAACAAATGAGATTTTGAAAACATATAAAATAATTTTTAACTGATTAGAAGTTTAATAGAAGAGCCAGGATCCAAAACAGCAAATTAATTAATTGAGTTTTAACACAAGCCCATAAATCAAGGAGTATCCAGCGTGATTAAGACATCGGCAATGGGGCAATATTTGTTGTGTAATTTTCAAAGTATAACTAACACGTCCATTATAGTGGGGACATAATACCGAGAATGATAACTTTGATTATTAAATATTTACTTGTTTTTGCATTCCACTACACGTTTTACACTTCAAAATGTAAGCCATAGAAAGTTCTTTAGATGTTGAGTGTATAACTTCAACTACGTAAAAACTTTGAACAGTTGAATATGGCGCAATCTTCCAACTTACGAAGAAAGTTGAATTGTGTTTATTGTCATTGAATTCGAGTTTCTGAACTTTTGAACTAATGCCTACACGAAGACATTATATAAAATTTTAAATGAGAACTCTTTACTTTCAATCTTTGTTAATGGGAAAATCTCACTGAAAATCTTATTCCGAGCGAACAGAAGATAAAAAAATGGATATAAGCTGTTTGTTTCCCAATCTTTTTTATTAATACATCTCTAGATGTATATTTTGTTAGTATATTAATTATATAATTAGGAGAGTACCTCATCGAGTTTGGCACAGGAGGCACTTAAATAAGTCAAACCATAAAAGTTTCCCCCATTCCCCGATACAGCAATAAATGAGTTACTACCATTTATATATACATCTTTCCCAAATATTGTTAGTGGATATTCGCCGACCTCTGAATCAAATCATATTAATATTCATGGATTTGTATGTTTAATCTAAATTTAGTTTTTTCTAAGCATCTTATTCATTAACAAACCTGCTGTAATAAACATTGAACAATTTGTTTTAATCCTTGAAAAAAAATAAAGGCAGAAATTTGAAATTAGTAATTGTGTTAATTAGATAAGCATTATTTTACGTAATTTTTTAATTTAGTTCTTTGAATATTTAATTTGTTATTATTCAAATTAGAAAGATATCAGCTCATCTTTATCTTTATGTTTATACAGTGAAGTTGTACTAATCAACAGATTTCAGCTATATGTAGTATTAGGATTCTCATCCGTTAGAACATTAATATCTGGTTCCAAATCACTAAATAATTCCATAAATTTTATTCAATAAATTGTACACTCAAAAACTTGTCTTTCTTATTTTTGTAATTTAAACAAATTTCAATTTTTCTTTTAAAATATTTTTCAATAAAAATATTTTTTAAATTTAACAAAATTTCTAATTAAATCTTTAAGAATCTTTCAAATTCCTCAACAGCCCCCTCCTAATTGCAACTAGGCAATTAATATTAAAAATCAATTAAATTAAGTACATATTTTATTATTATCTATTTCTATAAATATAAAAAAACCAAAAAGTCGTTTATTTACCTAATAGCTCTGGTGAAATGAGAAAATCTTTTATTTTCAAAAATGCCAAACAAAATTGTACCGTTGGATTTAAAATGATATTTATTTGGTGGGTTTGGTGGAAGTACTGGGATCTAATTTATATTGAGATAAAAATAAAAAAAAATCTTCTTTAGTTGAGTTGTCAAGAAGGAAACACGAATGGAGAATCCGAAAGTAGAAACCATATAACATTTAACCTTAAACCGTAATATCTATTTTTCTCATCAAATCACATGAAACCTTAACGTCCTCACGACCTTACAGTCCTTCATCACATAGTTAGACCACATATATAATTGAACGGAATCGTATGCCAAGTCCGAGTTATATTGTGAACACATCGCCTTCAAGTATACAACTTTTAATTTGAGGTACGATTTATTCTTTGTATTAAATACACGTAAAGAAATTAAGTTTATAGTAAAGAAAATAAAAAATATTTTACCATCCTGAAGTAATGGATTGGAACTTCCGAGAAATGAATAATAATTGATGGAATTCGTAATATAGGCTTTTATGTTCAATTTTCCACTATCTAAAAATGAAAAAGTAACAAAATATGGTTGCAAAATTACAGAATATATTCTCTATTTAGATCTAAATGATCTTGAAGATCTTATCTTTCACCTCGTTCGCTATTCCATGAAACATTAAACCAAAATGGTAGTCTAAGGATTCTTGATGAACTCAAAGGTTATTTGAGATTCATAAACTAAAGAAAATGTGTAACGGCAAGATTGTGGATGTTAGGTGGATGGATGATGATTTCTGACAGACCTTTTGCCAGATGAATTTTATCTCACTCTAAGAAAACATTTATGTAATAAATATTGACATGTTTAAAGAGGCACCCTAAATGCAATAGGTTTGACCTTACTTCTTATGTTAATATAGGTAAATGTGAGTGGTGTAAAGGCTTTGCTAAAAGTTTCAAGTTTACTTGAAATAAAAGTGAAAATTTTCGACTAAGAAATAATTCTCTTTGATCTGTCTAAGAAAAATAGTTTGAATATAAAATTTAACGATTCTGCTCTTTTTATTTGAATTATCTGCTTTTGATTGGATCTTTATTTAATTTCGAAATATAGGTTTTTCTATACATTTTATGATATTTTATTAATTTTCAATAACTTTCACAAGTTTATTTCAAGTGATTTTATTCCATGAAATGGCAAAATGCAATTGCCGCTAATATGATGTCTCTTTAACTAAAATAATTGTTTTTGATATTTATCTACTTATAATTATAGAGTAGTAGAAAAATTTATTTATCAATTTAATTTTTTACTAGCGTTATATTCAGACAGACAGACAACGGAAATCATATGTGATTACTAATTGTTTATTTGAATTAGAATTTGGAAAGCAACTTTAAAAAATGGTCTATATAATTTCATTAGATTTCTCTACATTTTATTTTATGGAATTAATTGATTTGACCAATAAGTGACTCGTTTACTCATTTGAAGCCTGCTAGAAAATCAATTGAAAATAATTAATCAATGGTGAAATAATATAAATTATTGAGAATAACTGGAAATGAAAAAATAAATCAATCTAACTTAGATTTGGAAGCGGTTCAAAATAAATGAAATTATTCTCAGGTGGCGAAGTGGAGTGTTGCCATGAAATAAAAAGTTTATGTCTAGAGTTGAATTTCAAGGGTACATCCATGTTCAACACAATAAAGAAATTCCATTGTGTCTTATTTTTGTAGTAACCGAGATCTTCAATTGGTACAGATTGATCACAATTTTTCGGGATTATCGGTTTTGATTTTGAACTTTCATTTTGACCCTAAATTTAATTTGTTTAATTAGTTGAAACAATTTATTTAAGAAAAATAAATGTAATTACAACAAAAAATTAAATAACTCATTTTTTTATTTTATTATTTTGAATTCATTATTAATATAATTTATCTTGTTGAATGATAATTAATTAATTGAGTTTTCTCACAGAGACTGTTAATAAAAAAATATTAGGGTAAGAAAAAAATAAGGTGAATAAAAATAAATAAAAATTGTATTAATTTTGAAGGCATTCAGATTATTCGATTCCATTAAATTAAACAATGAATCAAATTTTATTTAAAAACAAAATAATAATGATAATAAAAATAATAATAATAATAATAATAATAATAATAATAATAATAATAATAATAATAATAATAATAATAATAATAATAATAATAATAATAATAATAATAATAATAATAATAATAATAATAATAATAATAATTGTGAAACGAAATTTAAAGTAAAAAACATTTTTTAAATAAACTATTAAATAATATGAGTAGTGGGAGCTTCAGCGTACGTTGACCTCAATAACATTTTAGGGTCTTCACAATATCTTTAAAAGCATGTCAAGTCTTCAGATAAAGGTTAATTGAATAATTTTTATTAATTTTTTTATTTTAATTACATAATTATAAAAATTTATTATATCAATTACTTATATATACAATGGCGAGCAGAAGTTTTTGCTAGTGGTACATAAAATCAGATATTCATTAATATTTCAGTAATAAAATTCTACCATTAATCACATAAGTAGTCTTTGATTCATTTGTTAAAAGCAGTTTCTAAACTTAATTGTTAGGTAGATAGCAAAGTTCTAGGTCTATAGACAAATTGTCTATTTTGTTTATTTTATTTTGAATACAGTCAAAAATGACAATATATACCGCCAGAGTGTAACCATGATCACCAACAAACTCACCGCCACTGATAAATATCCCGACAATACTGTCCATTTCAGTCTTATCTTTTAACCATTTGAACTCACCGACTAGAAGAGTTTGAGAAAGAGCACACCCATACAAATTATTAACATCTTGATATGACATTTGAGTTGACTCATTTGCCTTAATATGATCTTTGTTAATAAGCATGATTCTCTTTCTAATATGTTCTTCAAATAGACGATTAAGTTTCGGGTATAGAATAAGTTCTATCGGTTCAGATAGCTATTTGAGAGCTAAAGCCCGACCAAATCCTGGTATATAAACAAAGAGAGAGAGTTTCTAGCTCATCTTCAACAATTGTTTTTTTTTCTGAACACTATAAAAGCGCCAAATGATTCTAATTACCTCTATTTTTCATTCTCTTATTCTTTTTGGATCTTAGTGTAGCAATAACTAAAAATATTTATTAAACGGAAGCAAACATTTTATGTCCCTTATAAGGTTTGTAATCTATTCAAATGACTTTGAAATGTAATAGTGTTAATTTCTCATTTAATAGTGTTAATTTCTCATTTAATAATGTTAATTTCATTTAATAGTGTTAATTTCTCATTTAATAGTGTTAATTTCTCATTTAATAGTGTTAATTTCTCATTTAATAGTGTTATTTTTTCATTTAATAGTGTTAATTTCTCATTTATTAATGTTAATTTCTCCTTTAATAGTGTTAATTTCTCATTTAATAATGTTAATTTCTCCTTTAATAGTGTTAATTTCTCATTTAATAGTGTTAATTTCTCATTTAATAGTGTTAATTTCTCCTTTAATAGTGTTAATTTCTCATTTAATAATGTTAATGTCTCATTTAATAGTGTTAATTTCTCATTTAATAATGTTAATTTCTCATTTAATAGTGTTAATTTCTCATTTAATAATGTTAATTTCTCCTTTAATAGTGTTAATTTCTCCTTTAATAGTGTTAATTTCTCATTTAATAGTGTTAATTTCTCCTTTAATAGTGTTAATTTCTCATTTAATAATGTTAATTTCTCATTTAATAGTGTTAATTTCTCATTTAATAATGTTAATTTCTCATTTAATAGTGTTAATTTCTCATTTAATAATGTTAATTTCTCCTTTAATAGTGTTAATTTCTCATTTAATAATGTTAATTTCTCCTTTAATAGTGTTATTTTTTCATTTAATAGTGTTAATTTCTCATTTATTAATGTTAATTTCTCCTTTAATAGTGTTAATTTCTCATTTAATAATGTTAATTTCTCCTTTAATAGTGTTAATTTCTCATTTAATAGTGTTAATTTCTCATTTAATAGTGTTAATTTCTCCTTTAATAGTGTTAATTTCTCATTTAATAATGTTAATTTCTCATTTAATAGTGTTAATTTCTCATTTAATAATGTTAATTTCTCATTTAATAGTGTTAATTTCTCATTTAATAATGTTAATTTCTCCTTTAATAGTGTTAATTTCTCCTTTAATAGTGTTAATTTCTCATTTAATAGTGTTAATTTCTCCTTTAATAGTGTTAATTTCTCATTTAATAGTGTTAATTTCTCATTTAATAGTGTTAATTTCTCATTTAATAGTGTTAATTTCTCATTTAATAGTGTTAATTTCTCATTTAATAGTGTTAATTTCTCATTTAACACATTGACGGACAGTAGAAACAAGTGACATTTGAAAATTGACACTATATGACGGCTATAGACGCAAGTGTCCGTCAACGTGTTAATAATGTTAATTTCTCCTTTAGTAGTGTTAATTTCTCATTTAATAGTGTTTCATTTTGAATTGTTAATTAAATTTTCGGAATCAAATTATTGAAAAATTAGATTATACATTTAAAAACGACATGTTTAGTAATGCGCAATGTGGCTCTCCACCGGGACAGTCAAATATGAACTAAATGTTAATATAATCACTACAATTAATCAAAAAACATTAAATAAATATTTTTAATATTGTTATTTGATTTTAACAATCTAGATTGAATATTCTTTTATCTTTTTTGGGATTTTACCAGGTGAGTAATATAAAATGGAGATTTAGGCTGTAGTTCAACGTGGAATAAACTCAAAAAGTTCAATTCATTGCTCGTACGTTACTTCTGCGAATCAGGCTTTCTTTATTTGTTGATGTAATTGATAAATGTTCTGTATGTCGCGTGTGCTTATCTTCCCTTTTATTATTACCCACAGATATTAAATGAGATTTAGATAATGTACGTTATCTACTAGAGCCTAGTTGTGTGGCATTAGGCTGAAATCTTGTTAAAAAATTGTTGTACAACGACCAATATGTTGTTCTGGTGGATGCTTTATCTAAAGCATCTCTACGTACAAAAGCGCTGTCATCCTCAAATCTTTGGGCAAGAAGCGAAATCAACAGGGACCAGTCACATTTTGAAACGTGAATCATAAGCAGGAAGCCGGATGCACGCCTGACAATGAACTATAGAGACATACTATCGTCAGAAAGCGTAACAAACTATCACATGTCTTTTGTCCAATCTTTTTACTTTTCCCCCCAAACTAACTACTTTACAAGCGCTTTCAGTGTTATAAGTAAGATATCCTTCAAAATGGCATGCAGATGTGCAATATTGACATTCAACTGCTGCGAGATATCCTTGATAGTGATTTAACATTATTCCTTCATTATTTGCAAATCACTTTTTTGGTCCTAAATTTCAAAAGGACGACGAGAGAATCATATATTGTCATTAGTTGTCTACAGCTGATTCTATATTTGCTCACTGTTATCACCACACAAAAATAAAGAATTTATTCACACTTCGATAATACACAGGATGTAGCATGGTTTGACAAATAAATTTAAAGTGTACTCTCCCACGTTGCTATCAAGGTGAATATTAAAACAAAATATATATTTTTGTAACTATAGGTAATATATTATAATTTCACTAGAATATTGTTCAAGTACTTTTATTGTTATGTGGTAGTCCAGGTAATTATTGAAAGACCAAAGTGTCAACCATGTCATTATTTACTCAGAAAATAAAATTTTTCATTTAAACTTACTCTAATTTTTTCTGAAAATAAACGAAAAACTTTCAGACATTTTTCCCTAAAGGTTTCATCGAGTTCATAAACTGCCACAACGTAAGCTTCCGGGTAATAATTTGGATGATTCCATCGAACAGTGAAAATCTGTCGAAATGGCAATCCAATGACAGGTTCTAATGGGGTTACATTCTGTGAAGCATAAATTGATCCTTGATCCATGACGAAAGACGACGAAGTAGAATATACTGAAATAAATTTGCAAGAATAGTAAACTTTGAATGGAATTCCTTCAAACGGCTCATCAAATCGAATCTTTGTAATGGGAAAAGAGGAGTTTAAAGTAAAATAGATTAACCGATTACCATTCCTGGAAATATAAATATTTAAAATTTTATTAAATTAGTATAATTTGTACTGCTTTGTTTTATAAGTGAGAACAAGTTGACACTCTGTTCTAGTTGTGGGAGAAAGTCCCACGAAGTTATTATCCATTTGAAAATGCACTCCGTCGTAAACAATCTTCTTTCGAATAACTGGCAAAGCCGGCGCAAGAGGTAAGACAAAATTTATATTTAAAAGAAATACTGCATTTGAGCTCATATTTATTTCCAGTATCTTTTCGAATGGGTCTTGTTTCTCTATACAATACATATCATTGCTATCTTTTTGCTTTTCTCCGATAACGGATTCCTAAATATTTCCGAAATATTCAAGTTACTGACGACAATGATTATAATGATAATAATAATAAAAAAGTAGGTAGTTAGTGGCCATCTGCAGCAGTACTCCCCCCGGGGGGTACTGCAGAAATTATTTTTGCTCAACGGTTAAGTAACTGCTACAGAGGGCCACGCTTATTTTTTTCTGGGATTTTCAGTACAAAAATGGACCTATAGGAAAAAAGCCATGTTTTTTTTTATTATATTGAAGGAGTCTCGATGGATCCTGAGAATTTCAATACAAAATACGACTATGACTAAAAAACCATAGATATTTCTGAGTATTTTTAAGGCAGGTCTCATTGGTCCTGGGATTTTCTATACAAAATCCGACTATCATTAAAAAAGTCATAGTAATTTAAGATCTCAGGATATTTTCAATACAAAATAGGGTCTTCAATAAAAAATCTTGGATATTTTTAAGTATAATTTGAGTGGGTCTCCTGGGATTTTCAATACAAAATCCAATTCTTGTTAAAAAGCCATAGTAATTTAAGATCTCAAGATATTTTCAATGCAAAAAAGGGGGTCTTACTTATCGTTAAAATACTAATCTTTAAATATTGATAGATATTTCAGAGAAATTTGACGCTTTTTAGAGGATTTTACTGGAGAATTCGATTGGATGGTAGAATATTGTCATTTAAATGAATTTACTGGTTTGTTAGATGTTATCATTAGTGGGCTTATAACAGTCTCTATAGGAATTTATTTTTAAGATATTGTTGACTTTGATAATTGTAAATGAATAATTTGATCAATCAGTCAATAAACTTGAGTATACATGTATTACTTTTAAAAAAAATAATTAAAATTAATTTATTTCAATTAATTTATTCAATCTAAATCAATTATCTACTAGATCTTATTTCAAAATTCTTATTAATTTATTATCTTAGTTGATTCATATTAACTTGAATGATCAGTATTTTTTATTTGCTGGATAATTAATGACTTGAATTTAAAGTTCTTTCTTATTCATTAATTACATTTTATGATATTTATTTAGTATGTTTTGAATAATCTAAATTGGACATTGATTTATTCAATTTTTACCTAGTTATTTCCTTGAGTTCAATTAATTTTTCAAGTGAAGAGAATTTTCTTTTAATGATCTATTTGTTAGTACATAGTTGTTGGTTGTAAGTACTTGGTATCTGGTTGACTTTTTAGATTTTGACAAGAAGATAGTGTATGTGTTGAAGAATATTTTGTATTTAATTGTTATTATCTTATGTGTAAGTATGTGGTTGTTAGTACTTGGATGTTGTTAGTACATGGTACTTGGTGTTTGGTTGTTAGTACTTGGCTGACAATGCTTAGTAACTGGTACTTGGTATCTGGTTGTAAATACTTGGTATCTAGTTGTAAATACGTGTTCGTAAGTTACTGGTTGATGATACTAAGTTGTTGGTATCTTGTACTTGGTAGTTAGTACGGTGTTGTTAACTGATTATGGTTATATAGTTGTAGGTTAATATTTGTTAATTTGTCGATGGGATTTGCTGTTGGTTGTTAGTACATGGTTGTAAGTGTTTAGTATTTAATCAATTAAAAGAAGAATGTTTTGTGAATAAAAATTATAATTCTATAGTCTTTCATTGTAATTTAAATTATTTTCAATTCCACGTGGTGTTTTAAAGTGATGTTTTAATTATTCATTATTGACAAAAATCAACATTTTTATTAAATTTAGACACTTAGAAAAGGTTTTTCTACTGATTGAAATTAAAAGTTTTTTGAATACAAATAAAAAATTTAATTTATTTAAAAAGCATTTGATAAAATACAATAAAGAATACTTAGTTGGTTTTAAGTAGCTAACTGTAAATGTTTAGTATCATTGGAACCTAGTTGTTAGTACCTAGTTGTTGGTCCTTACAAGCATTTTAGACCCTTGATTTACTTTAATTTAAAATTTGAGACGATAATTTACTTTAATTTAAAATTTTGGACCATAATGTATTTTAATTGAAAATTTTAGACCATAATTTACTTATTTTAGTCCATAATTTACTTTAATTTCAAAATTTAGACCATTGATTACTTAACTTAAAAATCTGGATCCTTAATTTATTTTAATTTAAAAATTTAGACCCTTAAAATTTATCCTTAAATTACCATGCTTGTTTATTTAGGACCCATTTTGTATAGAAAATCCCAGGATCAAGGAGACCCACCTTAATTATACTTAGAAAGTCCATGCTTTTTTAGAGAGAACCAGCTTTTCATTGAAAAAATCCTGAGACCTTAAATTGCCATGCTATCTTTTATTGAGGACCCTTTTTGTATTGAAAATCCCAGGACCAAGGTGACCCACCTTGAAGATATTCAGAAATATACATGCTATTTTAGAGAGAACTGAAATTTGAATTGAAATTCTCAGGATCCATCGCGACCCCTCACTATAGTCAGAAAAAACATGGCTTTTTTGTATAGGCCCCTTTTTGTATTGAAAATCCCAGAAAAATAAGTGTGGCCCTCTTCAGCAATTACATAACCGTTGAGCAAACAAAAATTCTGCAGCAACCGCCCCGCCCCATTGGGGAGGGGGTACGCTGCGGTGGGCCACTAGGTACCTACTTAAAAATAATAATTGACAAGGACTAACCTATAGTCGAAAATGTTTTCATTAAATACATTATTCGCAACAAAAGGCTTAAATTATCACTTTATTATTTTAAATAATAAATGCTACTACCAATGAATCATCACTTTAATAGTAATAATAATAATAATAATAATAATAATAATAATAATAATAATAATAATAATAATAATAATAATAATAATAATAATAATAATAATAATTTGAATACTAGGATTTATTTAGATCAATAATAATTCACTTGTCAATATTATGCAATATAAATAGTGTTGTTGCAATTGCTAAAATTGGATTTTTAATAAAATAAATATTGGAATATAATGTCTTATAATAATAACAACACTAATAATAAAATGATGATTTCTTGGTAGCAGCATTTAATTATTTATATATTTAATACAAATGAAATAAACTGACAAGGGATATCTTATAGTCGAAAATTTTTTCATTTGTATTAAATATATGATTTGCAGTAAAAGGCTTAAATTATCATTTAATTGCTTAAAATTTAATTAATGCTGCTACCAAGAAATCATTACTTTATAAAAACATTATATTATAAGAACTTTTGATTTTCACCTTTGATTTCTTTTCATTTTTAAAAAATTGAATATCAAAAAGAACATTGATATCTTCACTGATTACAGTTGCCACGCGTCTTACTTTCGGTAGTACAACCCTATAATTTGGATATTTGTCCTACGTACTACATGAAAAGGAAATTATCCTACTTTGAACCATTTTCCTTTTAAATCTAACAAAAAAAATTTTAACGAGAAAATTATTATTAAAATCTGCAAAGAATGATAAAAAATTGATTTGTCCTACTTTGAGCATCTCAACATGTGGTAACCCTATTACTGATTCATAGCCAATTTTCGATAAATATATATAAATAAATAATGCAATACTTACCAAAACGGACGTGATTCCAGCTAGAAAATGTATAATATAAAAACTGCTATAATATATAAATTTTACATAACAAAACAAATGTATTTTAAATTTAATGTTAATTTGAAAATTTGACAAAAATTAATCGGTGATTTCTTTTTGTTTTAATTTTAATTTAATTTTAACGGTTTTTTCATTATAAATATTAAATATGAATTATTTACGCATTTACTTAGTTATTTGTAGAGCGTTTTTATAAAACTTAAACGAAGAGAAAACAACGACAACATAACATATTAGATAAATACCTGCGAGAATAAAGCTGCATCACGCGCGGCATTGCGTGACATGTCATATTTTCCGCAAATCGAAAGCTGACAATCTATTAGCACATAGTTAGAAAATATTATAACTAATTTTAATAATAGTTTTCTACGATACTTTTCTTTCGATTTATATTTTGTTTTATGTATTTGACTAAGCAGTTTTTTAAATTATAATCCCCATGTGTAACATATACATAATTTTTAATATTCAAAAACTAAATAATTCACTGAATGAAGCCTATATTACAATTTGTACATGACACAGGACTTCGGTTATAGGGAGAAATCATTAGGATATTGTAGGGGAAAAAAATTTTTTCAAAGCACAGAAAACTAAAATTGAAAACAAAATAATTTTCATCATGGTTTGATCAATTATGTTAACTATTTTACATTTAACAAAAATGCGAAAGATGGCCATATTGATATCAAAAGCTTGACTGATGAAATCCTAAAATCCTTCAACCTTGTCATAGAATGGATCAAGCAAGTTGAAGGGAAATTTTTTGACGTTCTTATTAATATAAACTCTTGCTGTCATCTTTCGAAATTCCGAAGAAATTCATTAAAAGAAATGCACCATTTGGTGCACCGCGAGACCAAAAAAAGAATTAATTATTATTGAATTATAATTGAATTATTATTGAATTTTACACGAAATTTTATATTAAATTAGTACGGAAACTTACGTTGTTCAGTTTGAAAATATTTGATACTGATTCTTCTGAGAACTGTTTCCAACACAACCGACGAAGATTTGGGTCCATGTGAAGGGAAGTTAACTCGATATTCAATTCACAGACAATTACCTCAAAAAGTAGAAAAAAGATGAATAAAATTAATTTCGGCATTTTTTATAATTTTTCGATAATTTTCGTTCTTATAATAAAGGCGTTCGACGTATGACTTGACGATACAGGATGACACGCAACGCTGAATTCGTTATAATTATAAATATTATTTATACCATATTTATTTATTTATTTTGTGACGTGAAATGTTATTTTAAAAATATTTTAATACACATTTTGGCCATATATTTTCGGACAAACTGTCATGGTTAATTTGGTTTTAATGCATCAAATCGATTTATTCATATTATCAGGGTTTGTCAACCGTCAGTAATATATTTATATATATATATATATATATATATATATATATATATATATATATATATATATATATATATATATATATATATATATATATATATATATATATATATATATATATATATATATATATATATATATATATATATATATATATATATATATATATATATATATATATATATATATATATATATATATATATATATATATATATATATATATATATATAATGATGATGATAATGAAAACATTTTTAATAATTTTGTAATACATAAATAAGTCAAAAACTAAATGTCTTTAAACATATTTTGTCACAAAGCATAAAAATTCAAATATTTATCTCGGATGTTCTTTGCAATTATATGATATGGCTGTTCAGCCCAAAGCTTACCACACAATCGCTTACCGTCTACATTAACTCTACCTATGTGTTGGATATTCCCTTCAAACTGACTCACATCGTCTAGGAGTCTTCATGCATTCTTGGCTCAAATCCTCAATTATTGCGCTCGACTCTTTATTGTCAACTAGTGGAGATACTCACATGACTTTACAATCAAACGGAAAAGTGCCCATGGAATCTCGTCCATGTTGGTCATGCCCCAAGTCGGCGAACCCTATAAGGCAGGTGAGCTGCGGCGTTACAACTACTCCCTTATAGTAATTCCTGTACGGGTTCCAGAGTGCCTATAGAAGGTCTTACCTCTAAACAATCCTAACTATTATCATCCAACTGGTCCTGGTTGGAGATCATAAATCAACATTGTAACTCCGCGACTACAGTATTATCATCGACAGTCAATCATCCCAATCAAACTCAAACAGACGTTCCCCAATGCATTCAAGGAAGATAGATCATAAACGACAAAATTATATTGACTATTACTACAGGTGGCTACACTATATTAACAGATGACGGAAAGTTTGATCAATGTGATTCAATTGATTTGTCAATGAGCGGTGTCGAAGTTGTGCGGTTCATTGAGGAGAGAATTGGGGTAGAAGATTCTCAAAATACCTCTTCTTCGGCTTCTCGCATGAGTTGTTCAAGAACGAAATCGGCTTGGTTTTCTTCCGCTCCTCGGGAACCGACAGCAGAAACAATTCGGTACGGTGGACATTTAGCGAACTCGATCGCAGCAGCCATGGCAGTGGCTGCTTTGGCATGGGAAGCAGCTATGGCAGCTTCTGATTTTTCCTGCTTTTCTCGTCGACGCCGTGTTCGCTCCGCGCGCATACGAGATTTACGCTTGAGTTTTTCGGTTACGTCAGCTGGGACTGGAGACACGATAGGCGCCTTGTTAGTAGCTGGAGCGACACTAGTGCCGATGTAGATAACTTCGGAGACTGATGGTGTGTCCACATCGTTCCCATGTCCCACATGGAACTCGTTTTGGGGAATTTGCCCCACCATTCAAATGGTGCTGGGAAAGATATTTTCTTGATCGGCTGCCGGAGACGCATTGATGCGATTCTTGAGTTCCGAAGACATATATATTTGGTTAATACGCGGGATTGTTTTCGCAAAAGGACACGCTGCGAACGACTCTCCTCGAAGAGACTGTCTCGGCAATGTTCGAGCCGTAGTATCTTCTTGTCTGCTTCCTTCATCTAGACGGGGGTGAACCATGTCCCCTCCAGATGATCAATACGATTTTTTAGATGCCCGATCTCAGTTTGTAAGGAGCACATCGACGCATTCTGGTCGGCACAAGAAAGACAAGGTCGTAAAGCAGAGCTGTTTGCGTTTGGAACGGCCATATCTAAAACGAATTCATTAGAAATCTACATCAGTTTCAGTTAAATCATTTTACAGGTATAAAGATTCAGACTAGCGTAACTCCTTTACTACTCCTCTGGCCAATTTGTGCATCATCCATCATTCAATTTATATACATGCAGCATCGCTGATTGTAATCAATCATAGTAACGTTCTATACCAGTAGTTTCGTCGCTTAAAATTTAATGCGATTTAATTCAACATTCTACGCCCGACCCAATATCATCACCATTCTCACCATTCTCTCATTACGGTTAAATTCATCATTTTTATCAAATAAGTCTACGTTTGGATTTAATCGTGGGATGATGACCCACTTTAATAATTGAACGTTACTTATCTCGATGACAACTGGTTGGCATGGTGACGTCAATAGAAACGACTATTATCAGAAAAGAAATTTAACGAGGAAAAAATTATTAACTATTAATATAAATTAGAACTTATAATGACTTTCATAGGTGTAGCCTATCTGATGTAAGAGAAAGTTGGCATTATTGTAAATAAACCTGTGTTCAACCGGTTTGTTTATTAGAAGTAGCGCTGGAACACAGTGGAACACAGTGGAACACAGTGTCCTGTCTAGCGGATGTTGACAGTACCTCTACATTGGCATTCTAATTGTACCTGGCGAAAATTTATTGTTTATAGTCATTTCACCTCAATCTCGAGATCAATTCATTATTCCATGTAAATAAAATCAAATTTTATTATAATTAACATTAAGGCCCGTCGGGCGTTAGGGGAGAGATTCTCGACCCTTCTGGTGTCTGAAGCTTTTGAGTAGATTCCTGCGAACGCTGAGCCGGGGCTCAAGCGTTAAACGTTTGATTTGAGAGGTTTTGATGGATTGAGGTTTGAGAGCTTCCAGAGTCAAACGCCATTTTGGATGTAATAGGAATATTGGATATAGATATATTTATGCATTGAAATACTATACTATATATAAGATATTATTGGTGAGTTTTGGTATAGGTGGTAGTTGAAAGGTAGTGGTAGTGGTTTAAATTTCTATCGTATGTCGCGAGCGAGTAAATATGACGAACTGAACCTCAGCGTTACCTGTTATTTTTACGAAAAAACTGATGTCAGATTGGGACTATCAATAATTCCGGGTGTTTATACGAATAATGATTTAGACTTACTGCTACACCGTGTCTGAAATGGAAAATTATTCGATTGGTCGATTAGTAAGACTGTGAGGAATTATATGCTATAATTGTTATACCTCAAAACTCGATTTTTAACTCACACTATGGTAATTTCTGGTTGGATTTTTAACTAAGCGAACTTTGTGATCCTAGGGCATTCCATCGATGTCGGATGGTGAAGTTATTACGAATTCTACAACTCATAGTTTAAGTCGAAACTATAGAAGAAAGTGCACGATGGAATATCTCTTCAAAACTATTGCTTGGAAATCTCTCGTTCGGCTATTTCTAAGCACAAAACAGAACACTGAGTTCTGATAAGGACATACGCTGAGAAAATCAAACAGATACCGCCAGTTGAAGTTTGAGAGTTCACCGGTGCCGATAATGATTTTCCGATTGATCAGTTGTTGACTAGCATAGGAGTGCCAATTCCCAACAAATTAGGCTATCGACTAGATTAAAATCGGCATGAGTTTATGGAGTCTTGTCAAACCACATGGTGGCATCACGCCAGTTATTAGTTCACCTAGATTACATGGATGATTAGGTAACCGAGTTGACTTAATTTATCCTCTCACTTTGATTTGACTTAGGCAGGCATTTGAATTAAATTAAATAATTTTATTTCACAACATTGAAAATAAATTTAACTTCTACGGTTAGTATATTCATCTCTTTTAATTAAGTTAAACAATATTTGTTCGGTACTAAATAATTTCATCTTTAAGAATTAACGATAAGTTGAGCTACTTAATTTAGTTATTCCTCAATAAAGTGTTTTAGTTTGAAAAAGTGAAATTAAATAACTTCATTTTGACATGCGAAAGATTAACTTAATTACTGAGTTTACTACAGTTCTATATTGGTAACGCAACAAGAAACGGAAGATCTTGCAAGCCGAGCGGAAAGCGAAATTAATCAATCACCGAAAATGTGCAAGCCGCTCTTCAGTCACAGACAGTAAATTCGACTCCCACCCATCATCAATTCCATGTCATAAAATCGTCCAGCACTACTTGATGAGACAACGAACTTGTAAACCTTAGGATCGAATTCTGAGTGTCTGAATGATTTTTCTCGGTCGTATAGATCGGACACGGTACTTGGTGCTTACACCGAATTCTGTTGTGTTTGTGTATTGGTAAAATATAATTATTGGACTACTTTGATAGCGTTGTTTTAATTTCTTCAAATAAAGAACATTGTAAGGACTTGAGTAGTGGTGATTTTCAGGCTAAGTGACCATTATTTATTATCCAGTCTAAGCAAAGTGAGATGAGACGTAAGTCCTTCCATCGGCCGTCAGCAAGAGGTAAGTCGGAATATAGTAAAGGAGGCAGGGGCTCACACGTTTCACTATGTTTCGCCGCCATGCCACATTACCAACACGATGCAAATCAAGGGTGTCATGACCGATCAAATTAGTGTTAATAATTTGTGCCTCACTTCATTTTTGGTCAAATGATGGGAAAAAATCGAATCACCTATGAAAATAACAAGGAAATCTGAAGGCAGCTAAAGACAAGTTCATTAGGTATATTCTTAAAGAGGATTCAAGATGAGATCGGAAAATTCCAACTTTCAATAGCTCATGCTTTCCATCTTTTATGGCAGTAACGGCATTGTTCAATAATAATAAATAATAATAATAATAAAAATAAATAATGATAATTAATAAAAATTATATGAATAATATTAATATTAATAAATAATCATTATAAAAGTAAATAATAATAATAATAATAATAATAATAATAATAATAAATAATAATAATAATTATTAATAATAATAATAATACCAGAAATAATAATTATTATAAATAATATAAAAATAATAATAAATAATAATAATAATAATAATAATAATAATAATACCTTAAATAATAATTATTATAAATAATATAAAATAATAATAAATAATAATAATTATTATTATTAATAATAATAATAATAATAATAATAATAATAATAAATAATAATAATACCATAAATAATAATAATAATAAATAATATAATCATAAAAATAAACAATATTTTTCATTAATAAATAATAAAAAAAATACTAAAATTAATAATAATAATAAAAATAATAATAATTAATAATAATAATTATTTCAGATCAGAATAACGCATTAGAATTTTATTATTTAATAATGTCATTTCCATTTCACCGTCAGAGTTTAAAGCAGCCAAAATCATACGACGATTGATTTTCATGTCGACAATCACTCCTTCCTCTCCATCAACACCGATACTCCAATTGTTAGCCGGATCCATAGCGTGCTTTGCTCTCAATTCCGTAATCAACCTCAACACCTTAGCACCGCAATTCTGGGCCAAAGTTCTTGGAATAACTTCCAACGCATTAGCAACAGCCAGATAAGCGTTTTGTCGTACTCCAACGATATTTTGTGCTTTAAGAGTCAAGTGAGTTGATAGAGCCATTTCCAATGCTCCTCCACCAGGAACGAGAGTATTTTCCATCATAACGTTTCTAGCAACTGACATAGCATCGCCAAGATTTCTCTCAATTTCATTCAAAACATCTTTGCTGATGCCTCTCAACAAAATCGAGCATGCTTTGGGATCTTTACATTCAGTGATAAAAGTGAAATATTCATCTCCAATTAATTTAATCTCGAATAAACCAGCTGGGTCCATATTTGCAATTTTATAGTTTCATCATCTAATTCAGTAGTTCTGATTTCAAAGTCAACTCCAATTGTGCTTATGCAACTTTCCGCATAAGACTCATCTGCAGGTTCTGGATCCATTTCCGATTTCGATATTCTTTCACGTTCCATTTTAAACTTTTTCAAAATGTTAATTCCAATTTCGAAATTCCAGACTTTTCGATTCAAAACGTCTTCTCACCATCCCGTTTTAAACAAACCCAAATCTTATTTCTCTTAAAAAACATTAACAATTTACAATCCAAATAAAAATCAATTAACAAATTACCATTAACAATTCACATCAGAATCGACGTCTCGCGTCTGTGTGCGCACACCAACAAGAATCGGTCTAACCAGACCGCGCACACAGACGCGATAGAAAAAGCCAAATAAATGCCAGTCAGAGGCAATCCCCCTCTGACTGGTCGAAACAATAATAAAAAATAATAATAATAAATAATAATAATAAAAATAATAATAATAATAAAAATAAATAATGATAATTAATAAAAATTATATGAATAATATTAATATTAATAAATAATCATTATAAAAGTAAATAATAATAATAATAATAAATAATAATAATTATTAATAATAATAATAATAATAAATAATATAATAATAATAATAAATAATATAATAATAAAAATAAACAATATTTTTCATTAATAAATAATAAAAAAAATACTAAAATTAATAATAATAATAATAATAATAATAATAATAATAATAATAATAATAATAATAATAATAATAATAATAATAATAATAATAAATAATAATAATAATAATAATAAATAAAAATAATAATAATAATAATAATAATAATAATAATAATAATAATAATAATAATAATAATAATTAATAATAATAATAATACTATAAATAATATAATAATAATAATAAAAATAATAATAAATAATAATAAAAATAATAATAAATAAAAATAATAATAATAAAAATAATAATAATAAAAAATAATAATAATAAAAAATAATAATAATAAAAAATAATAATAATAAATAAAAATAATAATAATAAAAAATAATAATAATAAATAAAAATAATAATAATAAATAAAATAAATATTAATAATAATAATAATAATTAGTAATAATAATAATAATAATAATAAAATACTATAAATAATAATAATAAATAATATAATAATAAAAATAAACAATATATAAACAATATATAAAATAAACAATATTTAACATTAATAAATAATAAAAAAATACTAAAATTAATAATAATAATTATTATTAATAATAATAATAAAAATACTATAAATAATAATATTAAATAATATAATAATAAAAATAATAATAATAATTAATAATAATAACAAAAATAATAATAATAATAAATAATAATAATAATAATAATAATAATAATAATAATAATAATAATAATAATAATAATAATAATAATAATAATAATAATAATAATAATAAATATTATAATAAATAATAATAATAATAAAAATAAATAAAAATAATAATAATTAATAATAATAATAATAAAAAAATAATAACAAATAATAATAATAATAAATAAAAATAATAATAATAAATAAAATAAATATTAATAATAATAATAATAATAATAATAATAATAATAATAATAATAATAATAATAATAATAATAATAATAATAATAATAATAATAATAATAATAATAATAATAATGAGAAAGGAAACAAAACTTTGCAATAAATATTATATTATAAAAAAAACGTTGAGAAATATCAAAAAATTTAATAAATTCGCTCTCAGCAGTTCCGAATTGAAATTTGCAAAATTTTCACTGTCCAAGATCACGAAAATAAATTTGATAGAAAAATATTTTTTCATCGATACATCTGATCTCATAAAAATTATAAAATAAATCATTTCCTGGGAAATTTATCCAAATGCTTTTTGAATATTACAATTTTTTTCTGAATTGTTTTGATCGTGTTTCGAGTTTTCATTGTTTTCTGATGTTCTGTTGGGGCTGTCTTTTGTTTTTGCTAAATAGGTACCGAAACTCAGCGATTCTGGTTTGAACTTTAAAGTCATCGATCCCAATCCACCGTCATGGCGGTTTTTCACAACCTTAACAAGTCCATGAAGCCGAGAGCATCGTGTGAATAAAAGTACTTGCAAGTATTTTCGATTCTGACTTTCAATAGTTTGTAGGAGCAATATATTATCTGATTCCTGTGCTAATTTGCAGCCCCCATAGAGACTGTCGCTACTCAACTCTTCTTTGTTGTTTTCCTATACGTTTTATAAATTGAATCGTTTGTAAAGGTGATGTAAGCAATAACTAGTGTGGAATTTCCCTTCAAATGAGCTCCACATTATAACCGTTCAATTTTGATAATTTAGCGTTAGAGGAAACGGTTAATATTATATTTCCAGTGGGGAAAGGATTAAATAAAGATTAATTATTACCATCAATTCAATAAATAAATATTTATTTAATCAATAACTAATATTATTAATAATTAATTATAATCGACATATTATTTTTATAGATTATAATTATTGATAAATGATATTAATCACATCATTTATTGAATTTTAAGGAAATTCGTTCGTTTTTTCAAAGATTTTTCTTCTAATCAATTGAAACATAAAGTTAGATTTTGATAATTCATTTTAGTAAAAAAAATTGTAAAATCTATTTAAACTGATTGAAATCCAGAAATGTAATATAATTTCAATTTGTTTTTTGTTGAGAATGTTAGTGTCAGAAATATTATTATGGCATAAACATTATCATGGCTTGGCAGAGAAATGGTTTGCTTCCAAGCATAAAATTTCTGTAAAGAAATGATGCAAAAATTAGAATCGGAAAATTCGATAACGGAAAAAGTTGGACAGTGTGAAAAGTTTAAAGAAAATCATTTAAAGCAAATGGCTCATTAAGTCCTTTTGTACATTCATTGAATAGTGTTATTTCATTGGATAGATTTAGCAAGCGCTGAGTGGCCATAAATTAGTTGGTTATTTTAGCCGTGAGAAATTGATTGGAAGACAAGTTTGCATTTGTGTTTAGTCAATAATTGAAACCCCGTTAATCTGGACAGAGTGGGATCGAGAATTTTGAAAAATCCGGATAAACGTAAAGTCAAAAACCAAAGTATTATTTTTTTGTTATAAAATCAGATATTTTTGTCTGTTTACCTGATTCCAACTAGATTTTTTCTTGCAAATTCTTTTCATTTTCTCAGAACTATTTCTTGTTGTTTTTCTATTGTTGCTCAAAATTAATTATTCCAATTTCAAATGCCACTTTTGCTTGTTCATGTTTTATTTTGTTTTTCCATTCTTCATAGTTTTCAAAGGTCCCATTTACAATACTGTCAACACCTGTTGTAGTTTCAATAAATACTAGGGTATTGGTCTTCAAATTGTGTTTAGGACTTAATGAATTGAAGACCACTGGATACGACAACAATTTCACCACCAGTGATAATGTCATCTACATAAGAGTCGATATGATTTATCCAATCGTTTGTAATTTCGGATTCCTTAATATTTCTAATGTTTTCAACAACGTCATTTAAACCAAATAGCTCATTAAGTCCTTTTGTACCTTCACTAAGTTTGTCTCGTCATTTTCTACTTTTTCTAGTATTTCGTCTATTAAATTCATTCTGAAGTTATTTTGAGGTTTGCGATAACACCTTGATTCATAGGATGTAATACTAAGTGGTAAAATTAAAATTCTAATAGGATTTTGCTTGTCATTGGTTTCGCATATTTTCCTATGACAATTGGAACATAAACCAGGAGTTACTTTTTTTTATATAATATATTTTAACCTATCAACAGGTTCTTTAAACTCGTCAACAAACAGACTTGCTGAATTTTCATCGGAAGTTTTCATCAAAAATATGTTCAATATTTACAGCATGTCTTTTGTCCATCCTTCACTTGCACAAAAATAACCTTCTATCGATAACTGATTGTGAAATTTTAGTGCTTGTTCCTTCCTAAACCATAAACTTGGTACAAAATGTTTATCGACTCTTTATTTTCTAGCCAATTAACTGCATGTAATTTCTTTTCGATTATAATGTGTTCTTTGTCCTTTTTTGAATTTTAGATATTTATTAGATAGTTTTTGATTGAGAGTTGTGGAATTTTGTGTTAAATGAATCATTGGTCAATTTCATGTGTGCGTATGATTTGGCTGTTGTCTTGTGTGCTTTGTAAAGTGCTAGCTAGAAGATTTGTAACAAAGATTCGAATTAACCAGACATTATGCTAATTATATCCCAAAGTTTTTCTAACATATATTACTTTTGCAATTTCTAATTTTATTTTTTTCATGATTCTTCTAAGAAAAAAATAAAGTTTTCTATATTCATTTAAACAAAAAAATAAATGAATGTTTTAGACAAAAATCTATAAATACATTATTTATATTTTACATCGATTTTAAAGATTTTTAATATTTACATAAATGGATGTTTAGACAAAAATCTATAAATACATTATTTATATTTTACATCGATTTTTAAGATTTTTAATATTATAAATTGGTTTAAAATATGTAAAATTATTTACCAATTTGATATAAAATTATTTCAAATAACTCGATTCCCAGTGACGCGGGCAGGTATCTTATCATTCCCTTAAATGTAAAAAAAATCCAAAAATGCACTCTTTTTTTATTGGGTATTTTTAAATTAAGAATTTGCTAGTTTTTGAAGTAATGACAAAAAAAATAAATGTGGGGAAAATTGGCTAAGCTTTTATAAAATTAAGGATAGAAAAACTGAAAGTTTGTACTAAAGATAAAATTCAAAAAACGTGTTTTAGCTCTCAAAGCCAAAATGGAAATTGCATCAACTTTAAATAAAGGAATAAAGGAGAATACGGTGGAGATTGAATATAGATTTTATGTTAAAAATTTGGATTTTATTAGTTTAAAAACGAACGAACTTACTCTTCATACAAATATACAAAATTCTCTTTTATTACAAAAAGTTATTTTATGTGAAATTTTAAGTAAAGTAGAGATTTGTATATTGAAAAATGTTCCCCAAAATTTATGGACCTACTTCAATATTTTACTCTTATTTGGTAGAATTTCCATTGAATGTTGAGCTACCCCTTTGAAATTTGAAAGTTTAAAAATTAAATAAACCTTTCGCGGATGAGCAATCAAAGTCAAATGGACATTGGTCTCATTGACAAAGTTTCTTAGTTCGCCCACAAATAGATCTTGAGAGTGGAATTTATCACTAGATGTAGACCCAACTTGTCCAACCATAAATTGCAAATTGTCCAGAATAATATGGTCAATTTTATGTTCTCGATAAGCATCTCTCATTTCCTGAATCAATGACGTTCATGATATCAAATCGAAATGATAATCAACCCCACTCTACAATACTCTAAACCGATGGTATCAATGAGGTTGAATGCACAAGGTGATAAATAAAAGGATTCTTGATATTGCAATTTAACATTAAATGAATTTATGGTGATTTACATATGAGTGACAATAATTTAAAAATCCTTATTTTTATCTGTTTTTGGTATATTTTTAATCAACTCATTGAGATAAAGCCGATGTTATCAAAATAAAACACGGCTTTTCTAAGCAATGAGTCGCATTGTTAATATGCATTTAACACGACTCGTTATCCAATCAAAATCAAGTATTGCTAGTAATTTGCATCATCAGTGCAAGATATTTTTTAATATGTCGCGGATTAATATTGTTAGTTTGCAAGCACAGATTTCACACAAATGGTTATCAAACTCTCGTGAATCGTGAAAGCACGAGCAAGAAGCAGAGTAAATATATCTTATTTTTTCAGTATTCTTTATAATACATGCATTGAAACAAAAAAACTTAAGAAATTAACTAAAAAATAACAAAAAGACGGCAATGAGTCCAAACATATGAATACTAGTTTTAAATATTTTGACTGGGAAATTATTAAATAGATTATTAAATTATTAAATTGATTATTAAATTGATAAAGAATTGCAGTATACTAAAAAATTACTGAAAACAGCATTTAATTAAAGATTTAGTTAATAAAACGTTATTCATATTAGCAACAAATGGCAAAAGACATTTTAAGTGTGACTAAAGCCTGTATTTGGCAATTTTAATGATTTTTACATACAAAAATATAACTTAATATCATATATTCATAAATTCTTTTATAGTGGATTTATTAAATATTTGACTTTAATAGAAATCTAAGATTAAAACAGCTCAACTTACACTTACAAATGGGTTTAGTATATTGATTTAAATGTAAACCATTTAGTACATCGCATTCTGATTGGATACCGGAAAGCATGACTTACATGTAACGTGTCATGATTCGTTGGTAATAAAGAGTCATATGCGATGGGATATTACAAAGATTGAATTAGCGTTTTTATCCACGATAAAATTATTTTGTATCCGTGTTAAAAAGTCGATTCTATTTTTAAATCTTTTAGTAAAGGTGCAAAATTTGATCAAGATGAACGAAGTTTCTACGAGTGCATGGAAAATAAATAAGTTGTATACGATTCCAATAAGCTCTTAACGGTCCCATTTCTCCGGGGAAAACGATGCTAAAAAGGTCGTATTTTTTATTGTCAATAATGAAAGATATAAGGATGTTATCCAAAAAATCTCAAAAATGCGGCACTCTAATTGGCTGAAATTTATACTGGGCTTGTACAGACAGCGTATAAATCCATACGGGATAATCTAAAACGAAACAGAAGCGCAGAATTCCATTTAAATTTAGTATGAAGCCTGTCCGTATATATACGGGCAATTTTTTAGACAATTTTTTTTTGTAAAACTTTTTGAAAGAACAAGATAATAAAATAGATGATTATATAGATGATATAGATGACAATTTTTTTTTGTAAAACTTTTTGAAAGAACAAGATAATAAAATAGATGATTATATAGATGATATAGATGATTTTATCAGTTCTCGTTTTAAATGTACAGAAAAGATGAAAGATATGGGAGTTCTGGTAGTAGAGGAAAAACGGCATTTTCTTTAATTACTTAAAAAAATTATTAAGTTTTTTATGATGGATTAATAAAATTCCTTTGTTAATTTAATTTTACTAATTTGTTGGCTTGTGAAATTAAATAATTTTTTCGAAATACTGGATCATAGGTAATGCTCTATAATCTATGGAAATTATCATATTACCATTTTATGGGGAAATTAGGAGCATATTCACATTATAATGTTGTATATTATATTTATTAAAAAATTGACTATGAATCAATAAAGATATTGATGTTTTTATAAAATATATAATGCCAATATGGTGAATAGATATGATGAAGACATGTTGAAAGCTATTATTAATAGAAAAAGAACCGTATAAGGTTTTGGTTATTGAAGAGTGGACAAATGACATTTTAAAGAGGTTACAAGAAATTCAATAAATATCACAGCATTGCCGTTTTCCATGATCAGGCATAATATTTAAGAGTTATACGTTGACTTCTTTGTGATTTATGATAGAAATTTAGAATATTCGGAAGCAAGAGATTATATATAAACAGTCAAACTAATTTTCAGAGTTAAGTTACATTTTTGTAGTTGTATTGACCTAAAGATTCCAGAAAGAACAAACTTGAAATATTTTTCATTGAAGCTCCTGAAGACTTTCAGATTAATTTTTCGCTAAAACACCATGAAATCGAGTGTATATTTGGTAACTATTTTGATTGATTAAGTTTAGAATTAACTTCCTGCAATATCTAATACAGTAAAACCTACTAAAACTATGCCAAGAAATAAAAAATTGGTCGGATAAGATGTCCGAGATTGTTCAATAAAATGTGATTTGAGCGTTTAACATTTTAAACTATATAGAAAATATCTCGATAAAGCGAAGATTTAAAATTTCAACTTACAATATATTAGTATTAAATAAATCAAATTATTATTCTGAGATCGAAAGTTATATCGATAAAAATTAATTGATAATGAAAATATTTAAATCAATATTTTAATTTTCTCATTTTTGCGATTATGTATAAAATAACAGAGATTGGAATTTTTTAAGCAAGTTTTATTACAATTTATTTTATAATAATTTCGGGAATTTATTTTGGTTGGAATTATTCAATTTTTTATAAATGTTTCCTTATTGGACGCTAGGATATGAACAATGGGATTAATATTCATAAATTAACTGGCTTTGATTTCCAGTTTCACTGAGGGCTTGTTTTCGTCTGTTTATCGATTTCATATTCTCTTATATTTCACTGGGGAAAATTGGAACTTGTAAGGAAACCCAAAACAAATCGAATCATTACATATAGTGTGACAATTTTAACACTTGTTGGTATATATCAACAGTTTTTCAATTACTTGATGAATCGGGTAAATTATCAACATTTATTTATTTAAAAAATTCACATTCCCAAAATATTATAAATAAGTGACCTACATAAAACTACATAGTAACAGAATAAGTTAAAATTATAAATCATAATAAATATAAAGGATATTTAAATGACAAAAAAATATAACTCTATTTCTATTAAATAAATCCCCCAAAAAATTTAACTTAAACCAAAGCATTAAATTAAAAAAAAATAATCAAAATGCAATTCATTCCAATACATAAATTTTTAATGACCTACATTAGTCTCCTTGGTAACAGAGGGAAATTATAAGTAAAAATTATAATAAATAGAAATTTTAACGAATTAATCAAAAAGAAAGAAATTATTCTTAATATTTATTTGTATTTATTTAATAAATTCACAGAATGTATAAAAATGTTAATGTAAAACCAACAAAAATCTTACCATTCGATTAAAATAAAATACCTAAATAAACTATATAAAATTCTAAATGACCTTTGATATTTAAGTAAAATTAAATTAAATATTAAATAAGTAAGCATTATAGAAATCTAAATTATAATTTAAATTTAATTGGATTTAATTTCTTTATAAATAAAATTTCATATATAAAAAAATTAATTAAAATGATCGTCGAGTTTTTCAAAAATTACTTGAAATATTGCTTTGAAATTTTCACGGCCTTGAGTTTGAATAAAAAACATAGGGATATTTTTAAATTTTTCCATATAATAACTGATTGCTTCTTCGTCTTTTTTCAAAGATTTTCTGGAAATTAGTTTATTTAAAATTTTTAGTTTGTAAAGAAATACTACCCTGCAAATTGGGTCAACATAATTTTACTTAATTTAGTAATTGACACTTCAAAACTTCCCCAGAGAGTTCTGACATTAGAATTCTCTGCTAAATCTAAGGAATATTCAGATAAAAATGTCGTTTTCCCTGTGCCTGTTTTTCCACTTAGAACTGTCAATTCTCCTTCCCGAAATCCTTTCAAAATCTTATTTAATTCAGGTAATCGTGTCCACTAGAAATAAGTGTTAATTATTTAATAATGCCTAATTTTTTCATTAATCTTTAATTGTGAAAAAGGAAAATCATGGAAAATATTATTTGAAACATTATTAACTTAAAAATAATAAAATATGCAATGTCTGGTAAAAAAAATTAATAAAAAACTAACTGCTTTACCAACTAACTCTGAGTCATTAGTCAAAGAGTTTATAATATTCTGTTGAATACTCTTCATGGTAATTATAACCATTATTATAATGTAATTATATACAATTTGGCCTCATAAATAGTTGAAAAAAAGGTATAAAAACGTATTGAATAAATTTTGTGCTAAATTGTATAAGAACTTAATAAGTAATTATTAAAGAAATATTTATTTAAACAAATTTTGTGAGCATAATGATAATAATTTTATATTAATCATATTTAATTAATTTAACGGCTTAAGATATTAATATAAATAACTTGATATAAAACTATTATAAATAAATTATAATTGCGATAAAATTTGCAATAAAAAATGTAATTATTTTAAGTTTTTTACAGTTCATAAAAAGTAAGTATTTTCTCTCTCTGAAAAGTTAAAAAAAGATTCTTACATTAAAAAGATAAGATATAAATCGATTTTACTAATTCCTAATAATATGTTCATGGCGATTATTTTGGCACTTGAATCGTATACACAATTTTGGGTTTCTTATCATTAAGAATTGAATCAACTTTTCAAGTGTAATTTTTTACATTCTTACGCATGATGTCCTCGAGAACCAAATACAGGTTTCCCAGTATTACAAAGGCCCCAACATAAAATATCAGAGATCAATGGGAACCACTTCGCTCATCAGAGAGCCGCACTTGCCCACCCCTGTTCTATAATCTAAATACATAATTCTGGTGGACGTCTGTGTGTATAATGGTAATGTTTCCACTTTCTCTTATTGCCATAATGGTTGTGTTATGTATACTATGTTTGCACACTGTGTTTCAGCATAAGATGCATTCCAGCGAGGTATGGGTAGATACGTAAAATATATGTTCAAACCTATTTTTATTTTCAAATCACTTATTAGTTTTCGAGATTTAGGCTCCCGAAGAAAATAAATTCCCAAACTAAACTATTGATAGCACATTCCGTACATGCGGTACCTAAAAAATTGATTTTACAATACTTTTTCGGGATGGATTTTTACTAACATAAAATGCAATTTAGTTTTTTTATCAACTGCAATGTATAGTTGTATATGTATAGATTTAATAGATAAATGTATAGATTTGACCATATCATTGATATTTTGGTGAATGTCTTCTTTGGAACAGAATTTTGCCGAAAAAACTAAATTAGATCCATTTTGAAAAATATTCTAAATGAAATTATTATTAATAATCCTTTTACAAAATGGAATGACAACTTTGCTGAGAGTATTAAATGTTGGTGACTTGATTAAATTGAGAGCTCTACTAANGAAATTATTATACACAATAAAATTGTCAAAAAAATTATACAAAGTATAATTTCAATATAGAAATTATACATCGTTCGATAAACAAAATATGATTTCAGATAACATTGAAATAAAAATGTCATGTCGATTAAAATTGTAAGTCATTGTAAAAGTTTAAATTTACCACATTGAATAATTACATAATAATAATTACGGTTGGTAACAGAAATAGCTTTTCATATTGTAATATATGTATACTTCTAGGGCAAAATATGTCTTCGTGAATTATCAAATATATTTCCATTTCATTCTGATATTATTTTCATAATGCTAATAAATAAATTGTTGTTAAGTCTGTGTTGAGAAAAAGTTGAATTCATTTTATTTAGTTTATTTTTGTTTTAATTCGATTTCCCGGGATAGCTCTGCATTATGTCTCTTTCTATCTCGAAAAAAAGTTCAAATGTTATCAATGGATATGGGAGGGGAATGTTAATTAACTACCGAATCAACATTGAAACACTCAAACAAATTTAATTACAAATTTAATTAATTATAGGGAAGATTGAAAACAAATTTCAAGATTGCCTTGAGATTAACATCAAAGATAATGAGAACAAAATCAAGGAATTTAATGATAGAATAATAACTAAAGAAGGTGAAATTAATGATTTAGAGGCCATAATCAATGATAAACAAAAAATCTTTGAAAACGAGGAAAATGTAGTTAAAAATCACTTAATTAAGAAAGAAAGGATCAGGAAAGAAGTAAGCATTTCATTATTATTAAATTAAAGTGTCTTTTATTATATTTCTTTTTATTTTTTATTTTATTTTTAATATTACTATTTTTCTAATATTTTATTATATTTATTATTATAATTTTTTATTATTTTTAATATTACTCTTATTTTATTATTATAATTTTTCATTGTATTTATTTTATTTTTAATATTAAAATTATTTAAATAATATTAATTTTTTATTATTTTCATTGGTTATTATTATTCTTAATATTAATATTTATTTTTCGATTATAAAAATAATCCTTACCAAGAAATTGAAATTATTGATATTATACTTTGTATAATTATTTTGACAATTTTATTGTGTATAATATTTATAATAAATAATAACATTATTTTTTCACCATCCATACATCTTTTTCACGATATATTTCGATAGCATCACTATCATCATCAGGTTACCTACATTCACGACGGATGAATAACTATACTATATTGATAATATATAAACAATTTATAAAATATATAAATTTTAAATTATAAGTAAAAATTTTTAATAAAAATTCTTTTTAAAAACAATTTTCAATAATCAATTATATTTAAACTTTTAAAATTATTAAAAATATTATTTTAATTATTTTTTTTAATTATTTAACATAACTATTATTATAAATACATCAACATACAAAAACTTAATTAAAAACATTCAACACACACGTATTCACTGCATTCTGCACATTGATTTTAGGATTAAAAGTTCTTATCAATAATGCTTCACATATCACACGCTCAAAACAATTATCAAAATTTTTTGATAAGATTTTAAAATTCGACATTTTTAATTCTCTCATACAGACTTTATTGTGATACTTAATATTGGACACTCCCTTCGGTCGACAATATTCTTACACTCGAGTACAGAGATGACAGACAGTCTCTGCAATGTATGTGGCATATGAATTGATAAAACGAGATCCGAACACAATCCAACCAGCGTTTGAGATATACTAACAAACATACTACGTACTTTGCACGATTTTGAAATTATTCTATAATTCAATGTACCCAGCTGTTTATCAATCTTTCCTTTGAAATCTTTATATCTTTCAGAATACGGCAATACCATCGTATATTTTGGCTCATCTTATTTGTTAATATCAATACTAATATTCACTACATCATTCGAGATATCAGTCAATTTACATTCATTCATAATACGATCCTTAACATTATTCATACATTTACCAGCAGTCTCTTTCAACGTTAACAATAAAAACCGTTTTGAGTAGCCATTCTTCACCAGTAATTCAACTTATTTATCTACACTTTTTACTGAATTTTTAAAAGTGGAAGATAACCACCATGATCTATAAACCAATCCTTTCACCATGTTTCTTTCACAAAAACTCTCTGGGGTAGTATAGAGGCCAGTATCTGTTGGTTTTCTGTAAATTTCTGTCTCAATATTTTTTATTGTTTTTTATTATTTTTTATCGTTTAGATCACGGAACTGGAAAATAGAAAAACAAAATTTGTAGAAGAGAAGGTACAACTAGACCAAGACATAAAAATAATAGAAAATGAAAATGAAATGAATGAAATTTTAATTGGTCGATTTAAGGTAAATTTATATACAAATTAAATTAAATAAATGATTTTTTAATCACTAGGATGAGATCGAAGAAATTACAGAAAAATTAAAAATTCAAATTGAAGCTAAGCTTCTGAAGAATTTCGCAGGAAAACAAATTAAATACCAAGATCTTGAAGATAGACTATTATCATTACAGAATGATATTTCAAGATTAACAAATGCTGTAAGTTATTTTGTGATTTTATTGTTTTTTCTTATATTTTATTTTTATTTAATTTTTTTTACAGCTAAAAAATTCGATGGAAAAAGGAAAAGAATTAGAATTACAGCTGCAGGTGAAAGAACATAAAATAGAGGAACGGGAGCATACAATTGAATGCCTAAAATCAACGGTAAATAGCGAAAAAAATCGGCAAATGAGGTGAGTTAAATTTAGTTAAAATTTATTTAATAGATAAAAAATAAAAAGATAAGATAGGTAGATAAATAAAAAGTTTATAAATAAATATCAAAAATAAATAAAATAATGAGGCTCGGTAAGTAGTATTTGGTATGATTGCCACTACCTGTATCGTAAAAAAACTTATCGTAATATGGGAATTATATCGTGAAAATTCTGTATCGTAAGAAGCAATGTTAATTAATATCGTAATTTAATTTCTTCTTCTATATTGTAACAAGAAATATGGAGACAAAAAAACATTCGTGTAACTCAAAGTAACAGTATTTTGATATATTAATAAAGACCATATAGTCTGAGTTTATCCGGCAAAATATTCTGTCCCCCTATGGGTAGTGCTAGCAAGGGTACTGGTCACATTCAACATGTCGCAAGGGCATATTAATCAGTTAGAAAATCAGACATCCCTGTTTGTCCATCTTGTGGTGAAAAAATTGACTTTATCATTAAATTCGAATGAAAATGCTTTATAATTATCATTATTTAGGATGTTAACATCTTTGAATGTTAAGTATGTTTTATAATGCGGGTTTTTTTGTTTTCTCTGTTATAGCTTGCTTCTTGTTGTTGTTATTAACATTTTAATTTACTTTTATTTATGCAGCTTTTCTGATTCATTTTTTTGATTCCATTATGATTTTCAAATTCTTAATTTTTTCAATTTCTTATAATATATATATCATAATATCATAATATATATATATATATATATCATAATATAATGTGTCTATTGCACTTTAGAAGATAAACTTTGAAATGGTAATGGAACTTGTTATAAAAGCTGAGGAGTTAACTCGGATTTCGAATAGTATATATAAATCACTGATTTCTTTTCAATTGACATTGGAATTAGTAAAAAGCTTGACTATAAATCGATATATCGATGTTTTTCGATATATTTACCGGTCCATAGTCAAGCTTTTTAATATATATATATATATTTTTGGTATTCACGTATTTTCGGCAGTCTTTTTCATTAATAGTTTAAAAGAATTAAAGAAATGACCTAAATATCTATTTGCGGTTACAAATTGATTTCCTCGAAATAAAGAAAATAATCAAAAACATATTAGTAATGAATCTAGTGATAGTAGTTAGCTAATGAAGAGTACCATTATAAAAATTGGAAATTCTTAAGAGAGAACTTAAAGCGTGTTTTTTGTAAAAAATGCTTTATAATGCTGGCACCTTTGATTTATGTCAGTACTGATTTCCCTAACAAATGGGTGAAATTATGATGTAATGATCCCAATAATTATGCCAATTGCTATCAATGTGAAATGTCCATGGATATAGTAAACATGACATAACCCTAAATTTCTCACATTGGCTCTGAGTTCTTGATCTTGCGTTTTGAACAATAAACCCAATACTAATTGATCTGATCTTATGCACTAATTGCTAGCACCTGAATTTGACCACATCAATTAGAATGGATAATCAAATTATTAGATATACAATTATTAATCTGATTGTCAATTTCCCCGGATATTATTCACTTGAATGTTTTACAAAATCCTATAATTGTTGAATTATTTCCCAAAATCTTATGGTGGCTAATGGCACTTGAGTGTTTTCCAGTAATAAATTTATGGCCTTCATCGATTTGGGTTGAGAGATCAATATCAGTTTGTGGGAGCACTTATTTATCTCTACAGAATCATTGGGATTCTTTTCTGTGAGGAATATCGCTGGCAGCTAATTGAATTATGGAGGAATTAGAACCATCATTTTTGTTATATCAGAATTGGACTGCGTGAGATATATTGTCAATCTTCAGAATATTATTGTTAATATTATTGTTTATTATTTATTATTATTATTATTATTATTATTATTATTATTATTATTATTATTATTATTATTATTATTATTATTATTATTGTTTATTATAATTATTATTATTATTATTTATTATTATTTATTATTATTATTTATTATTATTATTATTATTATTAGTAATACTAATAATAATAATAATAATAATAATAATAATAGTATTGGCAGTTCGTCATCAGTCACCAATATAGAAGAGGCATTGTCTTACCCTACTGCCAATCCAATAGAATAACAAAGATTTAGAGAATTTTCTAATTGATTTTACGTGTCCTCTTTCCTTTCTGTCAATCAGAAATAATTTAATTTGAATTGTATAACAATACCGACTTTGTTCCCAGTTCTTATCGATCATAATTCGATTGAGCATGAAGTCAATTAATAGAAATTTGAGATTTCCAGCACAGTCCCAATGAATGATCCATTAAATATCTGTGATGCGCAGTGCGGTGCCATGTGCGTTTTAAGACATTGTTTTCCGAGAAAAAATATATGGTTATTGATTGAAAGGATGTTTCAATTATTTGTTCGTTGACTTGTCAGTTGAAAAGCACTCTTGATCGATGCGTTGTCTCAATTCTTGAATACCAGCATGGTGGCGGTGACCCCACGACCTGATTCTAGTGCAGTAAATATATCGATATTTTTGATATTCATGAATTTTCGTCAATCTTTTTCATATGTAGTTTAAGAATTAAGGAAATGACCTAAATATCTATTAGCGGTTAGAAATTGATTTCCTCGAAATAAAGAAAATAATCAAAAACATATTAGTAATGAATCTAGTGGAACACTGTTAGCTAATAAAGAATAGCATTATCAAATATAGAGAAAAATAATAGTAAATCAAATCTTGATGTGAACAAGGATCTTGACATAGTATAAAATACAGAAAAACTACCATTACCAGTATGTTATCACCATTTAGTTATCAACATATTGCAAAGAATGAAAAACGTCTAGCTATAAGTTATATAGGATTGATAATTTGTTGCAACAGGATATTTTTAACTAATAAACAGAATGAGAGAGTAAAATCAACTGATATTTAGCTGTCCAAATGAAAATTTTATCAGATTGTGAAATCTATCTAAGAGCAATATATTTGTAAATGTCTTGATAATGAGAAAACTCATTGACTCGATTTAAAAAAGAATTTATTTGCAGAATTATCAAAAGTAAAGAAAGTTATTCGGAAGAACTCTGCATCAACTTAAGTCAGTATTAAACGCTTATTTTCAGATTTAAACATTCCAAAAATGTTCCAAATTATCAATTCTATATAACTTATAGCTAGACGTGAGATAAGTATAAGTACTCATTAAAAGACAGTTGTATTGTTTGACAACATAATGCCTATCTATTTATTTCATAACGAAATGATAATAATTTATGAATCGATTTATTTATTAATATTGAATCAATTAGTGTATATATTAGTGTAAATATTGATATCGTTAATATTTAATTTCAGATTGGGGAAAGGTCTCCCTTTGAAACCTGGCCAAAGACACCACCGAATATGAAGACAATTTGTCAGTAATTGATTCACTGTTGTTATCTTTGTTTCTGTCGATTTCATTGAATAATAGTATTATCGTTATTATTATTATTGTTATTATTATTATTATTATTATTGTTATTGTTTAATAATATAACTAATATCACCATTGTCATCGTCATTATTATTTCTGGTTGCTATGTCATCAAATCATCTGATAATATATTCTTTCTTATTGGGGCATATGGAAAGAACATCGACTTCTTCTTTATTGAATAAGGATAACCTAAATATACTTCTAAAAATATATGCAATTTCTGAATCATCGGGTGGATTCAAGATTTCTTGTACAAGGCTATCCTCATCCATAGGTCCTACAACATCGAGCTATTTAAAATCTACATATGGAAGATACCGAGTCATGATTCCAATCTGTACTACAGATTGACCAAGCAGATAGAAGACAAAATGATACATTTAAGACAGCATCTAGCAGGCGAACCACTTCATGTAATCGAAATAATATAAAATGACAAAAGAAAAATTGAATCGGCGTTATGGTGGAGAAGAAAGAAGCTATTAATTAATGCTAACAGTAATTATAACATTTAGACCGGTGCGAGAAGGAGAAATGAAAAATTAGTATTAGCTATTAGTAGAGACAGTCTTCTACAGCAGTGATTGAAGAAGTAAAAGACAACAAAGGAACAACGAATTATGAAATCAAAAAAGGAAATTTAACTATAAAGTTTCAGTTTGTAAAATGGAAAGGGCCACACTACCTGGATCAGTATGAAAATTTAAAAGTGGCGGATAGAAAGGTCATTTTATAGTGGAATGAAGAAAGAGAAAAGAAAAATGATGACAAATGGTGCTGATGTAATTAAAACTGAGAGCAAAGTATACTTAAACTTGAGAACGATTCCCATTCATCTTCAAAAGAGCAGTAAAACGTTTAAAGTGAATGCTTTGCTCGAGGACTCAAGCTCAGTAATTTACATTAGTGGTCGAAATGTTGATGAACTGGGATTAGATAGAGAAGAAACAATTATGCAGATGACCTTGCTGAGGAATGAATTTAGAGCACTTTCGGTAACGCACAAAGGGTATAGGGTTACTTTATCTGCAACCCACCAGTTGATAAAAAGGATGCATATGGACTATGAACTAGAACAGGAGTGAGCAAATACTTTTAAGCACGGGCCAAAATGAAATTTTCTAAATGTCTCCCGGGCCGGAGAACTATACCGCCTTCGCTGTTCACACGCGAATGTTTTGGGTGGAGTTTTTTTCCTGCCCAAGAAATTGTCTAACTTGGGTGTACATGCGAACAATTTGTGCCAGTAAGATATGTCGATGTTAATTATATTAAATTAATGATCATTAAATAAAACAGATAATGACAGATTTTTTGTTATTTATTTATATCTTAATGATACAAAATATTTAATATTGATACATAGTTATTACATTTTTATGTTTATATTGCATTTTGTAAATAGAAAAGACAAACATCAAACGTTAAAATAGAATACTTATAGTTAATGCGAAACGTGATCTTAAAAGAAATGACGACGAGTATGTGACCAGTGCTAAATCAAAATAAACAGTACGCGTGCTGTGACCTGTCATCCCTTGAAGAGTACACGTTCAATTTTATGTAGTCAGCCAACCACGCGCTTTGTGAATATGTTGCATACATTAAAATAGTATGGTTACGGCTGTTCAAAATTATATTACTGTCTATTATTTACATGTACACTACGCACACTAAAACTGTTGATTTCAATAAAAACGTATGAAAGAGATTTAAAAAATTGCATGAGGGATTTTTCAACGGGCCGGATGAAATAAGCAAAAAGCCGGATACAGCCTGCGGACTGGCTTATGCCCACCCCTGAACTAGAATATGTAAAGGAATACTCAGATCCATTTAAGTATTTCACTTCAGCTTGTTCATGTAAATAATAATATTAAAATGATGAAAGGAAATGACGAGATCAAGAACCCTTAGAGCTCGATGAACAACTCAATATTTCCCTATCCCTAGGCAGCACGTAATTCCCTGTACCCAATCGCCTTCACCCTAAACTCTTAGATACAAATCCCACCACTAGATTTAGAAGTTACTGTTAAAAACAAAGGAATATGAAAAGATTGACATTTGTTTCAAAAAATTCCTCATTTGTCACAATCGAGGTATTTTTAGCAAATTTGTCTACTGATAAATTTATCAGTAGATAATATTTTCTGAAATGTTTATTATCCATTTGTTAAAAACGTTTATATAGCTAATTCAACACGGCTCCAAAGAAGGATTTACACGTATAAATAACTCAGTTGATAACCAATAACCATTCAACTCATTCAATCAAAACAATGAATAAATAAATTTCAAATCGAAAGATCGTTTAATCCCATGCATTTGAAGAATAACTGCATTACTAAATCCACATGCTGGCTTCTCGGGAGTACCTTTGATAAATATAACCAATGAGTCAGATTTGACCATATCATTGATATTATGGTGAATGTCTTCTTTGGAACAGAATTTTGCCGAAAAAACTAAATTAGATCCATTTTGAAAAATATTCTAAATGAAATTATTATTAATAATCCTTTTACAAATGGAATGACAACTTTGCTGAGAGTATTAAATGTTGGTGACTTGATTAAATTGAGAGCTCTACTAAGCATTAAAATAAAAAAATCACAATATATTAAAATTTTAAAAATTTTAAACTTTAAAACAATTAGAAAAAGTTCATTTGTGTTTTCTAAATTATTTAGGTTTTTTAAAATTTATGATAAATAAACAAATAACATAAAAATTAAGCTTTAAATTAAAATAATTTATTAAATTAAAATTTTGTTTATAAAATATTTTTTATTTTAATATTACTTTATACAGTGAAACCTCCTATAACGAAAAAATCGAGACCGGCGAAAACTCTCCCCCGTATAACGAATTTTTCGTTATACGTGGGGAGAAAAAAAAATTAAACTAAACATTAAAGCAAATTTATTAATTAGTTTCATCGATAAATAGAATTTCCAACTCGAATACTTTCATGGATAAATCAGGCGTGAGAGAATATAATTTTTCTTTAATATCAACTATTTTCTTTGTAAGTTATTTTAGTTCAGTTATGGTTTGGGATTCAAGAAGCTGAATTGTTTCGTTTAGTTTTTTTAGCGCATGATCTGCTATTTAATGTGTTCGTAATTCAACAAACCTAAATTTAGAATCGCATTCAATATATTGTTTTAACAAAAGGGACGTCAACTGATCTTGTGTCATATTATTAAGTATAGTTATTACACTTGTTTCTTCAGCTTAAAAACTTAAATCAAGTATTGGTTCTGTCTGAAATAAATGATATGAATAAATTTTTTAAAACAACAGATTATAGTAGATTCTTTTACTTGGCTCCAAGCAGTTATTACACGTTGAATTACGTTTAAAATATTGAAATTGGAAATTTTCGCTTGCAAAGTGTTAGGTACTAAAGAAAAAATGGAATTAATAAAACTTTATCGATATTTCAACTTGAAATTGTAGATAATTCCTTGATCTAGCGGCTGGATTAGTGATGTATTATTTGCAGGCAAAATCATAAATTTAATATTGGAATAGTCAGCAACAGCATGGGAACTACAATTATCAAGAATAGCCAAAATTTTACGGTTTTGTGTAATAAATTGACTATTTAAGTTTTCAAAATATTTTTTAAATATCTCTCTTGTTCTCCAAGATGAAGCACTATAATCATATTGTTGGTTACTTAGGGGTGTGTCATTTTAAATTTTAAATACGTTAGGGGTAATAATAGGTATTAACTCGACTCCTTCCTAAGCACCTCCATGACTATTGTACTTTAACCATTTGTGTACCCATGGCGACGACCATGTTTATTTTTCTTTTAATAAATGTTGCGAGGTATTTTCCTTGATATTTATGAATATTTAACCTATCTCGCAAAAGATTTGAGCAGGGATCGGCCCTTATTTCTAAGTTAATCCACACTTCCCATAATATTTAAATTGTCCTTCAAAAAATTTGAGCAGGGATCTACCTGTATTCTTAGTCCTAACCTATGTTTGACCAAAGTACTTCCAGCGACGGACCCGTGGAGAAGCCTCCACATTTCGGCCCGAAATCAGCTGCGCGATTGAAAAGCCAGCATACCCACCAGTCTGAACATCCCGAAGGTAGCTCAAACCATGATATGCTGGATCTCAATTCCATGGTACTATCGTTCATAATCAATAAGTATAACAATTGAACCCAATAAAAATTATTATCCAAAAATTAAAAATTAAATGAAAATTAAACAATTAAACAACTGAACTAAATTGAATATAAAATTTATTTAGCTTAAAACATTACACAAAAATTTCATATAAAAAAAAATAAAATTACCCAACCCAATCCACGATGGCATAAAATCGAGAAAAACTGAGAGCAAGTGTTTACCGTCAATGTAATGGTTACACTATCCGAAATGACCAGTTGTGGTGTTGAAAAAACTAGCTTCTTCAAATGAATTTGTAATCAGTATTTATACTGATTTTGAATCCGCATTCATGCATTCTCTGCCACTCTATCCAATTAGAGTGCGAGAAATTTTGAATTAATTTTGCATACATGCATGAGTGTGTGCAATTAATTATTTATTTTTAATTTAATTAATTAATTATTTAATTTTTTATTAATTTTAATTTTATAAATTTTATAATTTAAATAATTTGAGTTATATTAATTTTTATTAATTTAAACACTTCTATACTTTAAATTTAATAAGTTACATAACCATTTAATTCTATAAACTTTACAATTTACATAATGCTAACTAATTTTATTATTTTGACGATTTAATTTTTATATCGTTTAAATAATTTTCAAATTTATATTTAACATTTTATTATGTTTCTATCGAAATTTTTAAGTTTTGAATTTTTTTGTTAAATTTATTTATCTCTTTATTCTATTATACGGAGTTTATTGATTCTTAATGTGTGATGTAACTTATTTTATTTATTTTATATTAAACCTTGATCATTTTCAACTTTGCGCTTTTTGTGTTAGGTATTTTCGATCGATTAAAACAACACTAAAATATGTGGAGTTTTGTGTTTATATGTTTTGTATAAATTAAATCAAGTTATTCCTCAAATTGAAGATGAATTTATAAATATAATTCAAGAAATCTATAATGATTTAGAAACTTGACTTTAAAAGTTTTCCAAAAATTAATAGAATAAGTTTGAAAAAAATGGAGAATATAATAGAAAATATTGAATTCGTCCTCAATATCCCCGACTCCTTCGTAACAAGATTAATGGAATTTCCATCATAAATTAACTTATTCATTTTCTTTCGCTATTTTCTTTTCCTTTTCATAATTAGTTATTTTTCTTTCGTTATTAGATTAAATGTGACGGTTTAATTGTACATATTGGTGGTTTTGGGAAACATTTAAAGGGTATATCATGTGGGATATTTTATAATCAAACATATTGAGAAAGGGTCAAACTACTAAAGGGGTCCTTTAAGTTTTTTATTAACAAAAATAATTCATTACAAAAATTAGAATATTTTATTAAAATTGTAAATTTACTTTTTATAAAAAAGGAGAATTTCAAAAACGTAATTTAAATAATTATTTTTCATAATTATTTCAAATCTTGATTTGATCATATTGAATTCCTCAACATGAATCAATAAATATATCGATATTTTTTTATATTCACGAATTTTCAGCACAGCCTTTTTCAAGTGACTTTGAATGTCTCCACATAAAAATTAATTTTAATTTGTAATAAACTGAATAAGACATCAAGTGATATTTCAAGTGATTTTTTCACTTGAAAAAGGCTATGCCGAAAATTCGTGAATATCAAAAAGAACATCGATATGATATTTTTACTGATTTATAGTCAAGATTTTAATAAATACAATGTCAATTGTAAAAAAATCAGAGGTGAAATTGAAAGAAGTTTCTATTGTTTGCAGTAATTTATTAATATTTAAATTATTATACGTTTTAAAATTATTAAATTTAAAGGTTAAAGGGAATTTTTCAAATTTTGAAATGAGATACATTCATTTCATGTACGGCAAAGCGAATTCTTTTGGAAGGCGTATTTATTTGACTCGTCCACTAGAAATCTTAAAATTTCTTCACCGAAAAAATAAGAAAAAAACTGAAAAGGAGTGTCTAAGTTCATAATTTCTTGTGAATACTCAGTGTTTCCAGCAACACTGGAAAGCATTTTGGACTATGTCCATATTCTTTACTCTCCACACTAAGTTTCTTAGAGTTGAAAGGTGCAGTTTGCAGGTTGTTCTGGAAGCAAATTGTAGGAGTTGGGCTACGTTCGACAGTCTCTAAATTATGTTGCATGTCGGTATCTACGTTTGCTGCAGGCGGATCTGCATCCAAGTTTGGGTCAGTGGGAAAATTACCTACATCCTCTTCATCTTTTAGCTCCATCAGGCGATCTCTTTGGCTCGAATAATAGTCTATGTCATCTTCATTGTCGGTGGAATCGGTCTTCCGAAATTTCACCATTTTCTAACCGCTTCAATATTCTCTTCATCTCTTCTGGTCGCATTTTTGATAAATTTCTATAATAAAATAAAAATAAAAGTAATTCCAACACCAAGCTATGTCAGAAAAATAATGAAACGGAAGTTCAAAAAGTTTTTATAGCTAAAGAATTAGTAGGTAGATTTTATGTAGGGCGGAATGCCTGAAGTATCAAAATTGATACTCACAAAAATAGCACTAGTTTCTTCAAGTAAAACACGCACTCGCAAAAAGTAATTATATCATAGGAAAAATAATATATTCACTAGTAGATGGATTGGGCACCGCTGGCACAGGGCAACCGCTAGCACAGTACCCCCCCCCCCCCCGGTCGTCATATTTTTCAAAAATATGCTAAGTCTAAAAGTACATTTTTAAAACAAAGACATATGACTCATCAAGGTCATTGAAACAAAGACCATGACTCATAGTATGACTCATCAAATTTCTCAAGGTCATTGAAACAAAGACCATGACTCATAGTATGTCTCATCAAATTTCTCAAGGTCATTGAATCAAAGACCATGACTCATCGTATGACTCATCAAGGTCATTTTCAAGGTCATATGACTCATATGATGACTCATGACATTGGGAAAATTTTTCAAGGTCATCTGACTCATCCTATGACTCATCAAGGTCATTTTCAAGGTCATATGACTCATATGATGACTCATCAAGGTCATTTCAAGGTCACATGACTCATACTATGACTCATCAAAAATTTTTCAAGGTCATATGACTCATACTATGACTCATCAAAATTTTTCAAGGTCATATGACTCATACCATGACTCATCAAAAATTTTCAAGGTCATTTTCAAGGTAATCTGAGTCATGCTATGACTCATCAAGGTCATTTTTCAAGGTCGCATGACTCATCCAAGGTCATTCCCAAGGTCATATGAGTCATCGCGATGAGTCATCAAGGTCATATTATTATTTTTAAAAATATTGTTATTTTTATTATTATTTTTAAAAATATATTATTTTATTTATAATTTTTTTCAAAGTTCCCGCCAACGAAAATTAATAATCGATAGCTCATTTTAAAGCTCAATCCAAGACCTTTCGAATGAGCTATATATATATATTATTATTATTATTATTATTATTATTATTATTATTATTATTATTATATTATTATTATTATTATTATTATTATTATTATTATTATTATTATTATTATTATTATTATTATTAGTATTATTATTATTATTATGATTATTATTATTATTATTATTATTATTATTATTATTAATCTATATACTCCGAGTCTATATACTCCTAGTCTATCCGACAAATATTTTGTCCCCCTATGGGTAATGCTCACAAGGGTACTGGTCACGCTCAACAAATCAAACAAATCAACAAAACATACATTTATTTAAACAATAAAATAATGTAAAATTAACAAAGGTAAACTAAATATTGATGTACTATTCACAGCAATATTGTTTGAAATTGGTAACGTAGAATTGATTTTCAGAGATTCTATGATCCTTTGATTGTTTGAATTCTCTTAATAATAATTCAATCTTTTTTAACAAATAATCGTGCTTCTTATCAATTATTTTCATATTCATTTTATTTTCAACAATAGAGTTATTGAAAACCTTAATATGATCAATCAATTCAAATTTTATATTTGTATATATTCAAATGATAGTTCATAACTGTTTTCTAAATTCTCCAATCTTTGAGATATTCTTTTTCCTGGATGCTTGACCATTTTGGTTTGTCGAGAATATATAAAATATCCATCAACTTGGCTGTATTCGGACAAACACATATTGATTTATTAAAAGACTCCACTGTTATTGTTGTATTGTGTGAGCACACACTCGTTATAATAATTAGCAATATGAATATAGTTTTCATGGTGTATCAATCAAAACCTTTCTTTTACATTTATAGTCTATCAACCAATCAAAAATCATCCGTATTAGTATAAATAAAAACATCATATTTTAAATTATTGTAAAATGTCTCAATTTATGGAAAATCTTTTAAGAGAACTCGTCAACAGGAATATTATGGAAAGCCTATGTTTCCTGGTCGAACGGACCGAAAAGATCATAGAAGGTAATCACATTGATTATGAAGATGTGATCAATTCTGATTGTCTCGAAACCAAAAAATTCTATTTTAATAGAATTTTTAACTGTCTATGCGACGATCAGATGAAGTGGACCCGAATACTAGTAGGGTTCGCTTATATGAAAATAATAATCCAAAGAAGTCTATGGGACTCCGAGCACTATTATCAGTGGTCTCAAGAAGTAATACTTTTATAATTTATATTTTATTAATATTTATTTTCTAGATAATCAAGTCAAAGTTTCAACCATGGATTGAAGCCAATGGCGGATGGGGCGTATTCAATCAACTCGCCAGAATGCGAAGGAAATTGATGATCAGAAAAGAAAATTTAAAAACTATGTAAAACTTGCAACAGGTGTTGCTATTTTGTATGTTATATCTCGAATTTTTAAATAAAAATTAATATAGTTATTTTTGTTTGATTTTAAATAAATTTTAAATACATTTTAATAAATTTACAAACACTAATTAACTAAGATTTATTAATTAACACATTCACAGTCGTCATCTCCACATTTCATTATATTTCAACGACATGATCAATACAATCATTCGTATATTATCATTAGATTCATCTTTAGATTGCATCTTTAGGTTCCTCTATAGGTTCATCTATAGGTTCATAGATTTCCTCATCAATTTCTTGAGTATCGGTTTCTTGAGTTTCTTCCTCATCATCAAATCTGTATCTTGACTCTCAACTAACCAGCCGATATTTAAGGCATTTGTAATAGAATATAATATGCCTCAATTTTCACACCAGATATTTCTGCTAACTTTTCCAATAAAAAGTTGATTAAAAATTCTAAATAATAAATAATTCCGGTAATTAATTAATCATGTTAACCTTTTTCTGCAGTCATTTTCATCACTTTAAAACTATATTTAATTTTGTTTATAGATTTTCTTTGTTAAATTGCATGTCATTTGCATTTATGTTGCAATTAATAAAGAGAAAAAACAAATCTGACTAATACATTTATTAAATATAACATTAACAATATTTGTGAAAGTCTAGCAGACATAATTTTTCCAAATAGGAGAATATACATCATTATTATCAACTTTATATCCTGGATTGCTATTGTTATATACCAATTTTCATTTTCTTTGAAACTGATTTCATCAAAAGCATCATAAAATCTTGCATATCTATGTTTGAACCATGCATGTTGATTACACGATAGATTCGAATCTATCCGTTTAAAAACATCATCAATAGTTTTGACATCAATCATTGAAAGCGTGCCGGATAAGAATTCGAATTTAGTTGGAATTAGCTTGACTGGTGCAACCATTTCATATTGATTTCTTCTTTCAAAAAATACATTTTGTAGTTGTGGAACATTTGAACTGGTTGTACCATTTCTTTTGGTTTTTCGGTGCTTGAAATTTTCTTGGTCATCGTGAATAATGAATAAATTTAAATGTACAGGGTTTTTATACCTTTGACTCATGTCTATCAACCAATCAGATTACAGCATGTCTTTGTTTAAAATTGCATTCAAAATGCATTGATGTTGCATTGTCACATGTTTTGTTATATGTTCTATTTACAGATTTATTATTTATGTGTTTTATTATTAATGTTTTAATTATTACATGTTTTGTTATATGTTCTATTTACAGATTTATTAATAATGTGTTTCATTATTATTATTAATGTTTTTTACTATTATTTCTATTATTATTACTATTCATATTTCTATTATTACTATTATTATTTCTATTATTATTTCTATTTCTATTATTATTAATATTATTATTTATTACTATTATTTATTACTATTTCAAATATAAAATACACAACAGATACAAAAATACATTTATTCATATCCAAGATCTACAATCGGGGAGTAGTGAAACCTTCGCAGAGTTTTCACTAACTCCCATTCGACATATCGCCGATATCGATCGGCACAGCATGAGCATCCGATGATGCATTGGTATTCCGGCTCATTTGTTCATAGTTCTGTTGATTTTGACATCCCATAAAAATTGGTGAAATACCTCCATGATTCTTATTTTGGGTTGAATAAAAAATCAAATCAGGGATGATTTCCGGTTCCCGATCCTTGATTACTTCAGCAATTTGCGGATAATAATATTTTATCCTATTGATCATGACTTCTAGATATTTTTCTAAAATAATAAATAGTAAATAATGTGAAAATAAAAATTTTAAATTTACCATAATCGTCAATATCCTTCATGAGATTCGCGGCGCTCGGAATTTTGTACATAGTGAAATAAATGAATCCTAAACAAAAACCGTTTGTTTAAATCAATCAATAACCAATAAGAAATTAACCAATTAGAAATCGAACAATGAAATTATCTCATTTCGAACATTATCAACAAATTCTCTATACTCCAAATTTCTCAACCCCAACATGACAACCTTTCCACTAGCAAACACATTGACACATATAGGGTTATATTTAATAGTCTTAGTGCCGGAAACAATTCTGGTTCAAACATACAATCACATTTTTTCGACATGTTATATAGATTGATACTATGTCCCATATCCATAGTAACGGTAATTGATTGGATTTTAATATTATTTATTCGATATTGTAATTTATTAATATCCAAAGGTTTCTTACATCCCATGATTCGACATTTACCAGTCTTGAAAAATATTATCGGATATTTCCCGCTTCTATCGATAATTTGCTGGGGTTTCCCTGGTGGGAACCTCATATTCGATACATCAAAATTTCCTCGATAATTTATATTTGCTAACATTATTAAATCATTTATGAAAATTAGTCTTTATATACAAATTGAGCACGAGTTCATTAAATCATCGAATATAAACAAATATACATATATAAAATTTTTGAAATGGAATTAAGAAATGATGCAGTATACCAAATCGTTGGTCCGAGTGGTAGTGGAAAAACATTATTTGTTGTAAATTACTAAAATCAATTTATTCAAATCAAAATTCAACAGGATTTATTGGCATAGGGGTGCTGATGAAGAACATGGATTAACTCAATCAAGTTTCTGTAAATTAAAAAACATGAAAATAGTAAAGGGATTCGATAAAAACTGGTCCAGCCGATTAAAGAAAGGCGATGTCATTATTATCGATGATTTGTATCAAGAAGCTAATAAAGAAAAAGATTTTAATAATTATTTACAAAGATCAGCAAACATGTCGGTGTAAACAGTTATTTTCATAACACAAAATCTATTTCATCAAGGTGGGCACATCGAACACGTAATTTAAATGTACAATATTTAGTTATTTTCAAGAATCCTCGAGATGCAACAGTGATTTGATTTTCTTGCACGTCAGCATACCCTAACAATCGTAATTTTCTTATCAGTGCATTTCAAGATGCTACAAAAATACCTCATGGATATATATTTCATTGATTTCACACAACAATGTCCCGATGATTTACGTGTAAAAACAGATATTTTCAACCCAAAAGGTGCCATGGTTTATAAACAAAGTTGAAAACCTCTATGAATAATAATGTTTCTAAAAGCAAGGGTGAAAAATATTAAGAAATTAAGAAAAGGTATTAGAAAGACTATTAAAGTTCCAAAGTTCCACCAACAACCTAGTTATACACCATCTAAAAAACTTGTAACTGAAAATTTCTCTGCAATGAATCTTATTTCGAAAAATCCTAAACCTAAACGTAAAACCCGTAAAACCCGTAAAACCGGTAAAAAAGTAGTTAAAAATCATCGCAGTTTTTCCATTTTTTAATGCAGTGTTAAGGCCCCGAGTATGAAAAGAATGAATATATTGCAATCATTCCCAAATTTTGTTGTCGATGATTTACTCAATATTATACTTAAAGTAGTCAAAGGCAAAATTAAAAATCAGTAAATCAAAAAAGCATTTATTGAGCAAACATAGGAAACCATTGTTATCTTTAGTAAATAATAAAAATCGTAAGCAAATGAGAAAAATTATATATAACAACAAGGTGGATTTATTGGTGCATTGATACCTCTGGCATTATCATTATTAGGTGGAGTTGTAGGAAATCAATGATAAACAATGGGTGCTAATCTTCATTGCCCGACATTAAATTTAATTTTAAATCTTCTTGTTGTAATGGAGAAGATTTGGACGAACCCAGAAGACGAAGCCGGTTTCGGTGGAGTGGCAAAATTAAACAAAAGAGTTCCGAATTCGAAAAAAGAAACCCAGAAGTGGTTATCAGATCAGCTTGCGTACAGTTTGAACAAACCAATGCGGAAAAGATTTCCAACAAGAGCGTATAAAACATTTGGTATTGACGATTTATGGCAAATGGATTTGATGGAGATGATACCGTTATTCGAAAATTAACAATGGGAATAAATATATTTTAACATGTATTAATGTATACAGCAGGTTTGCACGAGCAATACCAGTCAAGGCAAAGTCCGCAGAAGAAATGTCCAAGGCAATTAATATTTTATTTAAAGACGGACATCCTAATAACTTGCAACAGATTTAGGTATTATTATTATTATTATTATTATTATTATTATTATTATTATTATTATTATTATTATTATTATTATTATTATTATTATTATTTTAGGTAAAGAATTCTACAATAGTAAAGTTAAGCAATCCTCGATAAACTGAAAATAAATTCACTACTCGGTACATTCTCAATACAAAGCTGCCCATGTTGAAAGATTTAATCGAACATTGAGAGATAGATTAAAGAAATTGTTCGTGCATCAAGGTAATAAAAAATGGGTAAATGCTTTACCGAAAATAATAACAAGTTATAATCATTCATCACATCGAGGACTGAATGGATTGAGACCGGTTGATATTACATCAAAAACATCATTGACTTCTAAGAAATCTATAAAAATTGCAAAACCTAAATATAAAGCGGTGACCATGTTAGAATTAGTAAAATTAGTGCATCACCATTTATTAAAATTTTGATACAAATTGGAGTGATGAAGTCTTTGTAATTTCAAAAATAAATACTAAACCAGCATCCTGTAATGTATGTCATCAAAGACAATGATATAATATTGGTACAGGGGAAATTTTATGAGGCAGGAATTACAGTCATTCCTCCCCCAAAAGTATTTAGAATTCAAAAATATTGAAAACTAAAAAAGGTCGGTAAGGATAAACAATACTATGTCAAATGGCGATGGTTTATCAAAACCCGTCATGGATATCAGCAAAAGACCTAGTAAAGTGAATTTTTATACTATTTTGGCCGAGCAATGAGTTGTTCCATTAATTCATCCAGACAATCAAGCAAGCAAATTCATCATCGAACTCCAAAACCCCATCTATTTGGATAAGGACTGGAAGTTGCTCTGTTGGATTTTACATTTGTATACAATTTATTCCCAATCTATAGCAAATCTGTTATTGATATAATAGAAAGTAGCAGTAACGGAATTATTAATGTTCTTATTGATAAAGATAGTTATAACTTGACGAGTTCATCGAAATCAAGGAAACCTATAATTTATGATGATGGTCAATATTTATACATGAATTGCTTGAATAAGCAATTCGAAATTATATTTTCTACAGTGGCTGATGCTAAACGTATTGGATTTACTGATTTAACGTAATGTATTAATGATACAGTCAAAATAAATCTCTCTACACTTCCAAAATCTAATAATTTAGTGGAATTCAAATTTAAGCTGTCATACATTGAAATAACAGAGCATGCATATACTTTTAAAGATAATTTATATATTACAGACCTCGAACAATTACAAACTTATTTAGGTACAATTGTAGCGATAATTTTAAACTGTTTTTGAGCTTCAAAAAGATAAAGTATTTAGATTTAGTATAAATTCTAATCTTAGTCAAGTTAAATTTGACTCAAATTTGACAAAAACATTAGGATTGACTAAACCAGTATGTACACAAAATGAACAAATTTGTGAAGGAACAAACAACCGAAAATCCTTAAACATCATCAGCAAATGTTCATTTACAGTAATATCGTGGAACCAGTTATTGTTGGCGATTCTAGTGTACCTTTAATGAAATCTATATGGATTGAAAAACATGATCGAGATGAAGTTGTACAAATCAATGTAGAAAATCCCATGTATCTACCTGTTTCAAACATCTTGTATAAACAATATAGAAATAAATATAAGAGATGATTCTGGTCAATTAATCGAATTTCCAAAAGGCTCAAAAAACTCATTTGACATTACATTTTCGTAAATAAATGGCTAATTCTGATATTATTAGTATGTATAGTGGTAGCCAATCTGGTGGTGAATTACCATATTTTATTGGTAAAACAGTACGGATCAGGATGGTTGAGAACAATTGGTAGATTTGCCCTGCCTATTCTTAAACGTATTGGTAGTTTTGGTATGAAAAACTGCAAAAGATGTTATTATGAATGAACAGAAAATATTACCATCTCTAAAAACAAATGCTTTAGCAGAATTAGGGAAAGTTTTACCGGGGTTGCAGGTATGTTTCAAAAGAAAAACCTCCAGCTCCAGCTCCAGCTCATGCTCCAAACGTAAAAGACATGGAATATCACGTATAAACAAACGAATGAAAGGACATGGAACTATATTTGCAAAATGATTTGTGGTAATCCGAATTATGTATATTTGATAGACCGTCGCCCCAGGCTGTAATAGAATTTTGGGGCATTTGAGGAAGTTTTTCCTATGAATTCAATTACCGATAGTAGAAATGATATCGAGTTTTATATTAATGGTTCGCAAACCGAATATTTAGATTTGAATGATACTTTATTGACTGTTCAGATTAAGGTTGTAGATAAGATAGAAAAGTTTTGGATGCCAATGCAGATGTAATACCGAACAATTTCCTGTTTCATACTCTTTTTAAAGATGCAGTGTTGGGATTTAATAATATCAAGATTGAGGGCGGAAATAATACATTCATTCACAAGGCATTAATAGAAACTATTTTAAATTACAATTCTGATACTAAAAATACATGTCTTACTCCTATGGGCTATGCAGCAGCAGATGATGAAAGAAAAAAGTGGGTAAAAGGCTCAAGGTTTCACCATGTGCTCATCGTTACAACTTGATTTTATGGATCAACCGAAATATTTACTACCGGGGGTTAATGTACATATTAGACTGAAAAGGTCTGATTCTGCATTATCTCTTACTAGTGCAACTACTACACCAATATGTCAATTAGTTGATGCAAAATTATTGGTGAGAAGAGTTCGAGTAGACCCCTCAGTATTAGCAGGTCATCAATTGGGTCTTAATTCAAAACATGCAATTTATCCATTAAAAACAAAGGAAATTGTACAATTTGCTATTGCTAAGGTGCTTCATCATTCTATAAAGAACAAATATTTGGTGACAGAAGAATGCCTAATTTTATTCTGATAACATTTCAAAGTGAAGCACAATATAATGGATCATATACTGCGTCCAGCTCAATTTTCAAAAACTTTGGTGTTACATCATTGACTTTGTCGAAAAATACTGATTATAGAGAAACATATATTCAAGATTTCGAGAATGACAATTACTGCGCGACATATATGCAGAGTATTGTTAGAAATCTGGTTATTTAGATAAAAATTTGAATTGCGGAATAACTCTAGAAGATTTTTAAAAGCAAATACCCATTTTTTACATTTGTTTTAGCCCCTGATTTTGATTTAAATCAAAGTCAATTACCTCAAAATGGAAATTTACGACTGGATATAAAGTTTGCAAAAGCTATTACTGAACCAGTACATGTTATAATATATGGAGTATTTGAAAATGAAGTTCAAATTACTGCAAATAGAACAGTGTTGGTATAAATGTATACAGAAACATAAAAAGTTATCATGGAGTAAGTTGTTTTTTTATAACTCTGGATTTATTTAAATAGTTCTGTTCAGGTCAATAAAATCGGAAAACAGATATTGGGAAATGAATTGTTGGAGTTTTTCCTCTTGATAAAATTCCATATTTGAGCAATAATCAAGCAATAATTGTCAATACTCAATCGTCCTCATCTTGGTGGGAGAACATTGGATAGCTATATATGTGAAACCTGGTAATATATTCGTGTTCGTCCTATGGGTTTTTATTACCCAGCTTTGGTGATATCAAAACTACAAACAATGGGGAAACCTATTGTGTATAATAAAACTTATGTTTCAAATCCCTTGACCCAAACATGCGGTCAACATTGTTTAGCTTGGTTATTGTACAAAAAATTTGATGTTTAATAAAATTTTATGTATCCTTTCCTTTGTGTTGTGATTATTATTAGTTATTATATTAATATTATTATATTAATATTATTATTATTATATTATTATTATTATTATTAATATTATTATTATTATATTATTATTATTAATATTATTATATTATTATTATTATTATTAATATTATTATTGTGAAAAATATTATTATTTTTAATTAATTTTATTATTATTCGAATAAATATTATTATTTGTAACATAAAGACTGCCTTTGCCTGAGGCATGCACAGTGCAAGTTAACAAAGGCATGACTAACAAAGGCAGTCACATGTAATTTTGAGTGATTTACATTACATACATGCATGCGTGTGATTGGTTGAGAGAGTAAAATATTCAATGTATATGTGTGTGTGTCTATATTCTCATTGGCTGGGACAGGAAAATATTCATTCTCTTTATAAACATGACAAATCTAAATTTGTCACATTATTTTAAAATTTTGAAAATCTATTTCAAATCAATTCGAAAAAAAAACAAATGGAAACCACCAATAATAATAATGATCGAGTATTGAGAGTCTTTTGACTAACGGTAAATTATTATTATTTTTATTCGATTGTTATTATATTTTATTTTAGAACCGTTCGACTGGTACGAAGTTACCGAAAACGATCCATTTTAAATGTGGAAAATATCTTTGGTAAATTTAATTTTTATTTTATTAAATATAATTTGATTACAGAAAATGATAATAGCGACGATGATATCGTTTTTCTTGGAAAACGATGCCCCAGTTTGATGTGGGCAAAACATGTTTTCAAAGAAAAAAGTAAATTTTATTTTTAATTTTTATTAATTAATTTTCATTACAGAAATGAAAATGAAAATAGCGAGATGATGTCGTTTTTCTTGGACAAAATGATGCCCCAGTTAATGATGTTGGGCAAAACAAGGTATCAAAGAAAAAAGTAAATTATTTTTACTTTAGTAATTTATTTAAAAATTTTATTTTTTAGCGTTTAATTTCAATGTCGATATCGACGAAGACGAAAATAATAATAGTATGGAAAATGACTCTTCAAATGACTCTTCAAAGGTATCGGAAAGGAGTCTTCTGATGTGGTGGACCGAATTCCTCATGACTCTTCGGAGGATGATTCCGATATGGAATCAGAATGTAAAGATTTATTTATTTTTTATATATATATAATATTTTTTTCAATATTAAAATTTCGTAAACACTTTTTTAAATATTTTGAGTGAAAATTTCTTTAATTTTTTGATGAAAATTTCTTAAATATTTTGATGAACCTTATGATCAAAA